>JAVSBS010011298.1:76094-95304 GCA_033124195.1 Coracias cyanogaster
ACAGACAGAAAGAGATAGAAATATTTTATTAGATTTTCAAAGATCAAAAAGAAAGTCAGATGCATTTTGGTACATACACATAGCATATATAATTAATTCAGGATGTGAGAGAGGGGAGAAAGTAAGCAAATCCACTTTTTACAGTATTCAAAACTACTGAACAGGAATGTGCTACATTCTCCTATTTAATATTTTACTACAGGTTTGGTGGTTGTTTTTTTTTCCTTCCAAATGTTATGTACACACACACATCATGCCTCACATAACCTCATTAGAGCCTGACCCTGACTTCTCTTAAATTCAAGCTTAGCTACTGAAAACTCAAAAGACAAACAATTAAAGTTGAAAGAATTTGTTCTTGTCCACTACACAGACTGCTCTAGCTTCTTTAGCTACTTTACCGCTGAAATATTGATTTACCAACTATCAGTTACATAGATATCTAAAATTCTGGTCTCTAGAATGCAGGTGAAAAGAATTCCTTACCTTGATACTCAGTTCTTTCCTTGCTTGCTCTGTCTTACTTAATTCCTTTTTAAGAATATCTATAGTTTGTTCCATATCTGTTTTTTCTTTCTGCTGAGCTTTCAGTTTTTCTTCCAGAACTTTTATTTTCTGTTGCAAGGCTTAAGAAAACAAACACATATAAAGATGGCTTGCCAAACTTAGAAGAGAGATACTGCATTGCCTGGCAAACAAGTAGTATTTTTTTTCCTTAAGACTTAACATGGCTGCTAATATCTGAATTACTGAGTAGTGCCACCTACTGCTAAGTTTTGGTGGTTGCTTCCAGTCATTTGCAGAAGAATTAAGCTCTTGTGATTTGCAGTTCCTACAGAAAATAGTTCTAACTGACATGTTGTAAAAAGATCCTGAAGGGACATATGATGCTGTGCAGAGATTCAGTGAAGTCCATATCGTCTCATAAACCAATCCTTTCTAAAAAATAATGATCTGTATTTGTTTCATTCAACTGTTCTATTATGCATCCCTGGTTAACTTTAAGATTTACCACTTAAGATATAACAACATTTTGTTAACCTAGTTGGTTCTCTAAGTTCAGTGACCTTTAGGCTAGTGACTTACTTGCTATTTTGCCATCTCTATCCTGTAGCTGTTGTTGTAATTCTTTTCTGTGATCTTCGGCTTCTACCAACTGTGCAGCAGTCCTAGAATTGCAGAGAGAGAAGTGTTGATGATTAAAGCGAGCTATACCACCATTTCTCTGTCCTAAGAAGCTAGAATGATTTCTGTATCCTTTCCAAGTGCTGTCAGGGGCTTCAAATTATCAAAGCTATGAACTTGCAGAGCTTGAGCACAGAGAGATCTTATTTACCACCCCCTCTCCTGCCTTGAAACAATCATTTCCCCTCTCTGATCATGGAGAGACAGTAGAAACTACTGAAAAGGTTCATACCTGGAGCTTAAACACCAGAAACTGTTGCATTGATTAGAGCCACAAAGCATTCAAAATACCATCACAGAACTGAAATTGTCATTCCACTTGAGTCAAAATTCACTGCCATTAGTGATGAAGGATACTGGGTTGTAGCTCTTAGCATGCTCCTGAATTGACAATACCATTAGTAAAACCTGTTTCAGGTATTATCCACACAAGCATATCTATGGAAAAAGATTTTCCAACACTACTCTAAATATCTTCCAGATTGTCACACAACACTCAGCAAAAACCAACCGTTTCATAAGACATTGCCATAGCCTATTTAGAGGCCTGCTTCAGTCTTCACTAATTAGTATAATACCTAGTTTCCGTGATCATTTAATGTATAGGTACTGACACTGCATTATAGCTGTAACCTGAGCACTTTATGCTCTGTGAAGCTAATCTACTTTTTCCATCGCTAGCTAGCCTGATTTCTAAGCCACATTCTATCTGCCACTTGCCTAGATGGCATCTGCTGTCACTCTTGTTTATCCTCTTCCTGTCTGCCAGTTTTTAAGCTGCAGCCTCTGGCAAGGAGAGCATATGTGTGTGTGTGTGTATTTCCAGTCTCTATTTTATTCATGGCAGTTCAAGAACATCTATATAATAACTGCTCCCCAGACCTGCTTTTAAAAAGGGGTACCTTTCATGAGAATATCTCCCCAGTTACACATAGCTGCATATTGCACCAGTGACAGTAAGTGTCCACATTTATTCAGTAGCAAACTAATGTATCAGTATGAAAATTTTTCCAGTTGAAATCAGAACTGAAGGCAGTGATTTGGATTTCTCCGATCACTGACAAGGCAAGAGCCTGGAAGGATGAAGTGAACTTTGCAAGTAAAGCCAAGAACAGCATTTTACTTCTAGCAATACAAGGCCTGTCTATGAGCATATTTTAAAGGTATCTTCTGCAAAATCAAGTATGTAATAAAGATCCTCAAAGAGGAACCCTATTCCCTTAGTTACATTGGTGAAAGGTACATCAGACCTCTATGAAAAAGGAAAAAAATTGTAATTAGACTTCAAGATTATGTAGGTAATGCTAGTTTTGTTTGAGGAATACACCACAGACAGAATATCCACCATCCATATTTCTAATATAATTAAATATATTAGTTTAGTAGGTTGGTTTGTTTTTTTTTCTAAGCTGATAACATTACAGAGAAACCTTGCAGACTAAAAGGACATACGTGAAAATGCTGTTATCACTCAAAGATATAATAATAATTCAACAACAACCAAAAAGATACCTCTCTGCCCCCTCAAATGCACCCAAGAATTGGGTTGTCTTCATTGCTCTTTTAATTCCTATTGTCACTGATGTCTGTGGGCATTTCTCCTTGCCCCCAATCAATACAGGAGCAAACAAAATAAACCACCAAAGTCACTACTATAGATTCTCATCTAACATACACATATAAAGCAACCTTGAAGCATCTTCTTCCTCTAACTCCACTTCTTAGTGTTATTTAAAGCACAATTAAAAACTGGGAGTCTAAAGTGCTATTTACTTCTACTGCTTATCTTTAATTTGCTTTAAAAAGACTGAATTGAACTCACCTGTCATTCTGCTGCTTGAGTGATTCATTCAGTTTCTTCAGTGTTTCCAGTTGTTTATTTAGTGAATTGCACGTAACCTGTAGATCTTTATATTGTCTTTCAGTTGTTTCATGCCTACAAATGAATTATAGGGTTGTGGTTGAAGAGCACAAGTCCTTTTGAAGAGCTTTTACTTTAATAGCTTGTCAAATAAAAATACTTGACATCATCTGTGCAATCATCCCAATCAAGCTAAAAGCAAGGTGTTTTGTGGGAGTGGCACTCAGTTGAAGATTTTTTTTGGTGGTAGTTTGTTGTTTGTTAGGGTGTTGGTTTTTTTTAAATTAACACACTTGGGGGAAGAAAAAAACAACACAAGCCAAGCTTCAGTGGATCTCTTATATATTTTTCATTATTAACGATCAGAAAGCAGCATTCCTCCAGTACAAGATTCTTAGGAACTGACAGTGCATACAGATACCTTTAGAAACTTGACATACAAACTCTGTTATAAATTAGCTATTTGCAGTCATCTTTTAAAGGACCTTTTGAGTCAGTCTGTGACCTCCAGTTGTCTCACGATACTAAAAACTGAACATACTGAAGACAATGCAATGTGCATTTAATGAAAGTTATGAGGCAGATCTCATGCTCTAAGCAAATGCTTTCTTACTTTCCTACCAAAAGGAAAATTCTCTCCCTTCCTGTCAGTTACCTGATTGTTTTTAAGGAACAGTATATTTAAAGTGTGCAGATTGTTTATAAAGCAAAAACTTGCTTTCTAAACAAATTCTAAGTATCCAAAAGCTATTTTATTCCTACTTTGGAGAATTTACAACTGTTAGATACTAACAGAGGCTGACTTCACATAAATTATTCAAATACATGCTCACAGAGTATATAGCTGCATACAAGTGAAACAAAAAGATGGCATTTCCACTGTGAACATACTAGATACTTATTCAAGAAACCTCATCACAGACAAATCTATACATTTTTTCCTCCTTCAATGACTCCTACAGGCAGCAATATGCCTTCTAAATTGTCTAATATAATCCCTGCTCCCATTATTAAGCAAGAAGCTTGCTCTCAATTTTATCAGCTTCTTTGCCTTGCTGACACCTAGTGACAAGATCAGCTCATGGGAGTTGAAAAGCCAAAGCTCTTCCAAGCCTTTACTATTCCAAAGCACATTCTATATTCATAAGTAGTTTCTATCTTTATGTGCTTCTTGTGTCTCACACACCTTTTTTTAGCTTAAGGTCCTAAAGAAGTAATGCTTATAAAAAAATCGGGACATAAAAGGTGCCTCCTTCCTCTGTACCTCAATTTTACTTAATTTCAGCCAAATTTGCTATAGAAGTGATCAAAGATACAAGCTCCTATGTTATGCAGACATACTATTATAGGCTGGATCTCCAGACTATTTATAGTATGTCATCAAGACGTCATACAAGATCAAAGAAGCCGAGAGTATGGTACAATACTAATAGAAACTAAGCATTGTTAATTCGTTTCTTAGTATACAAGGGAGCATTTTTCTCTAAGTTCATGCTGTTTCATCAACTGGACCTTCAATATCTAGAACTTTATTTCTTACCCATTTAACACTAACTTCTTGAATGACTTAAGTTAACCTGTTAACAAGCATAGAGAAGAAAGAAAAAAATAATGTATTCTTAAGATGAAATAGCACGTAATGTTACCCTTCTAGCACATTTAGCCTCGTAAAAGGGCTCTAACGCTCTTTGAATACAAACTATTTGCTTAGAGATCTTACATGCCTTACCTCTGAAGAAGATCAACAGAGGATTTTTTCAGTATTTCATGTTCTTCTGCAACTGTTTGTAATTTCCTGTTGTGTTGAAAGAGCTGTTCAATATCAGTCTGTGCTCTTTCAGATTCTACCTGCTGAGCTTTCAGCAAATCATTAAGTTCTTCATTTTTTCGTTCTGCACCCTTCAACATTGCAGCAAGAGTTCGTGCCTTTGAGAGGAAAGACACCCCCAACCAAAAAGCCACCACAATTACAAGCAATTCTGTTTCACAAGCCACTTTGTAATAGGTGTATTCAAGTCCATAGATTTAACACTAAAATGCCACTAGCTTCATTAAGAAAATTATTTAATCTCACCCAATATTAATTACAAATTAATTTGTTCACCAAATTCCTTTAGCTCCCTTTATAGACAGTGTCAGGGGAGAGGGAAGAAGAATGTAGAAGATTATACATTTTAGCTATGGATTTAGTAATCTGCAGCCCAATCTTTGTTACAACCTTTAAAAAATAGAAATTATTCCGAGTTTTCAATGCACACTTCAGACACAAGCAAGTTTTATTTGCAAGTTCGTCTCTGACAAGTGATTAAAAGTCACAAACAGGAGAGTTCTTCAAATACCAACAGATTATATATAGAATTCTAGTAAGTAGCTTTATTCATTTTCAAGAGTACTACCATTAACAGTAATGGTTAACAAGCCATAATTGGTACAGTAGGTTAGTTTTGTTGACTCCTATAACAGAAAGTACATTAAAAGAAAACTGTTCCAAAGAACAAGCCAGAGGAAAAGAGGATGTTTATGATGAAAATTAAGACTCCCCTAACTCACAAGCACAACTTTCAGCCAAGCAGGATGGTTTCCACACTTGCAATCACAGTTAAAGCTACCCAGACAACTATTCCTCAGCCCCACCTCAGAGTTCCAGAAGGAAGCTCCTGCTACTTACCTCAGACTCAGCCTGGGCCCTCTGACATCGGTACTGAGCCATCAGCCTGTCAGCCTGAGCCAGAGCTACTGCCTTTGCTTCCAAGAGGTCTTGCAGCTTAGTTTCTTTAGACTATACACAGGAAGAACATTTTTCATTAACTTCTTGTGAATGTACAGACAGCAGTGTACCCACACATTAGGCTGTACTCACTGCTAATGCTGACAGCTTCTGCTCGTAGACATCCATTATGTCAGATATCCTCATATCAGTGACCGACTCCATCTGTGGAAGTGTTTTTGCAATTACTGCTACTGCAATTTGCATTTACTTAGATAGATAACACGTGCCTAAAGACCACAAGTAGTTTTGTTAACTCCACCTGTCCACTAGCTTTTTGTGTTCTTATTTTTATATCAGGCTGTCTGCTCAAATGACTTGTGGAAAGTTTGTGAATAATTGAACTATTTAGGCTGAACAGGATTCATCTGCAGAAGACCATCAGTCCAGCACTATGAAAAGGTAACATCACCACTCTAAAATGGATCCCCTTGGTCTAGTCTTTGCTGGAAAACTAGCAGTCCTCTCATAGGACACAAAGCAATTTGCCCTAATATTAATAGCACAAAATGCACATGACTAAAAATCCTTGTTCTTACTCCATGGCCTTCTCAACATACAGATTATCAGAAAAGGCCTAGGAAAGTTGTTCTGCAAAGACACTATCCACAACAGAACTTAGTACATTAACCTACCAACTTATTAGAGGAGATTTATCATGTATGGCACAACAAGTCCTAAGTTTTCATTAAAATATATGCCAGAGTCAAGTGAAAATGCTACTTGGTGATTTCAGGGTACTTTTTTCCTTTGGTAGTGCTACTATAACACCAGTTTTGAGCAGCTGTTCCTATATGCAGATGCATGACCAAGTGGAAGCTATGCCAGCTATTCATACAATGAACACCTACTGAAAAGCTACCATCTCTGCACCATTTGGAACCACTATGTAAGAATTTTTTGCACATTAACAGCAGGCCCTGCATAGCTCCAGTTCTCAGCTCATTTTCCTGTCTCTAAATTAGGAAACAAGTAGCTTCTTTCCCTGCTTGCAAACTTCTTGTCTCTATGTCCTTTTAGATATTACTACTACATAAAAAGCTTCTGCAAGTTCCCTTCATGCTCTTTGTACAGTGATACTATTAAAAGTGTTGCCTCAATTGTTTTCACACACATTTGAACTTCACACAATGCACACAGAGATGAAGTAGTGGACATTTTAAATGAATGCATGTATTGATTTTTAAAAGGAAAGTTCTACTAATTAGAAGGTCTAATAAAAGATTCATTCAATTTCTCCCCTTAAAAATCAAAGCAGCTTTGCAATCTGTCACGTTATTAGAAGCTGCTGTTAGGCTTTGACTTACATTAATATATACACAGCTGTGCACCTAGACTGTCATGTGCAGTCCTGAAAAGGATGATCAGTGGGACCATCCAGTGGCAGAGAATGAAATAAGCCAATGAGGACTCACTTGACCTTTTTCTGCTATTATTCTTGCAGCTAACTGGAACCAGTAGCTTTTTGAGTTCCACTCTTATCAGTTACAACAAAGAGAAGAGGGTTGCAAAGCCAAAGCTGGAGGCAATGCCACTAATACAGATATCAAGCCATTATCAAGCATTTTTGGTTCATTTTTCCAATTTGCACACTGTTTTTCTAAGCCAAAAGACGACAGAAGCAACAATGCATCAGTCTAAAGCAGCTACAAAGCAACTAACTTGCTTTGAACAGAAAAGAGGAAATATATTCGGTATCTGACAGTATGGCCCGCAAAGCAGCAAGCTGTATGTGGTGCCTGTTTGAGTGCCTCATTCACAAGCAGAAGCTTTCCTCTGAAGTAGTGGTAGTGCCTTTCAAAGAAAGCCACAAAAATTGAACAGCAAATGCTAAGAGTCAGCAACATGCAAGAAAAGGAAAATGTTTGTATGCGTGTTTAGGCATACAAGTACCATACTCTTCAAAAGCAGCATATAATCTCTGTTTTATCACAGGCTATTCCTTAGCAAGCCAGGGGAGGAGGCCGTTGTACGTGTCCCAGCAAGTCTAGGCAGTTGTGACTATATATGACATGTCTCCACGTCTGACAGATTAGAAGGGTGTGGGCAACCCCACTGGAAAAAGGAGCTCAGTAAGGAGCCCAGCTTCTGGTACAGCACCAAGAATCATCACAGAATTCTGCTCAGGTCAGTAAAAGGAGCACATTCTAAATAGGTAGGAACTCAACTGATACATGCACCAAAACTTGACACTTGGATTTTTATTTCCCTTCTCCCCCAGTGAAAAAAAGTGTCAAATATTTAACAAGGATATATGTTTGACTGACCTCTAGTCCAGAATGAAGTTTTTGTATTAATTCCTGTATACTTGAAGTCGTGGATTCATTACTTGAAGGACAAGTTGTAGAACACTTCACCGAAGTAGCATTGGTCACTGGTAACTGCGTTTGGATTCTTTTTGATGTGTGCTCTGTTTCTTGTTGTCTGTAAGCATTATTTGCTGCAATGCTTTCACCAAGCCTGTATAAACACAAAGGCTATTAACCAAACAACTTGCTCCAAATATCTTTGCAAGGATTGAAGATGAGAACATAAGATAATAATTTTATAACATAATTAACTTCTATTGAAAGATTACAGAACAGGCACCTTTTCATTATCCCGCAACATTAAGATGTAGTATCAGATACATGCCCAAACTGTCCAGAGAGACAGAAAGCAGAAGAAAAATGAAAGCCTGTTATGGCTAACCTTTAGAAACAAACACAGTATCCCACCAGAAAGGGCATGACGTTCAGCTCTTCCTGTGCAGAACAGATCCTCTGTGTCTTATAAGCCTGAGAAACAGGTTATCTCACATTCAACTTAACTAGGCCACTGTTTGTAAGCAGGAAAATTGAGAAGGTAATTTACAAAGAATTTTTATTAGGCATAAAAATAAGAAGATTGAATCATGAAAAGGCTACCAATGAACCTTAGTTTTCCTTGTCTGTGATGCTGTTTTACAATATGATATTGAGCACAGCACATTTAATTTTGTAAGTTTTAACCAAAATTTAAATATGCAGAGAGAAGTGCAAGCAGTTGAAACTTGTACAGAGAAGAGAACATAAAAGCTTAGACAGAAGTAATTACAGTACCTGTACTCCAGGTAACTTGTGGTTGCTATTTTCAAGGCAGCTACTAAAGACACATTCCAAATCAGAGAAAGTAAAAAGAGCTGATTTTTGAGGCATTAGTCAAAAATCATTTCCTCTTGACAGATTCCTTAATTACTGAGTTATCTCAATCACTTCACTGAAGTGCTGTCTCAATTGCTTCCTAAGTGAACGCCGCCTATTTTTAACTTGCATTCATAGACGTGTTATTTGGCTATTCCATTGTACAACTCCAGACATACTGGATTGTACAGATTCTTCATTCTTTCATCCAGACTATTTTTTGTAATGGCCATTACAAAAATGTTGCCTATAACCACAAAAATCACATGATCATAGAATAGTTGAGGTTGAAACGTATCTCTACAGATCAGCTAGTTCAACTCTCCTGCTCTAAGCAGATCGCCCAGGACTATATTCAGTAGTTTTAACTATCTCAAAAAATGAAGACTCCACAGCTTCTGAAGGCAACCTTTTCCAATGCCTGACTCCCCATAAAGCAAAATGTTTTTTTTTTTGTGGTTTTTTTTTTCCTTCTTAAATTTAAAGAAATTACAGGTTTTTTTTCATGTATTTCAGTTTGTGCCTACCTCTTTCCTGTCAATGGATACCACTAAGAAGACTCTTGCTTCATCTTCTTTGTTCCTTTCCAACAGACATTTATATACATTAATAAGATCCCTGACAAGTCTTCTCTGAACTAAACAATCCCAGCTCTGTCTCACTGTGTATGACACATGCTTATCCCTCAAACATCTTAATGGCCACTCACTAGACTCACTCTAGTATGTTTGTACCTTTCTTGTACTGGGGAGCCTGGATCCAAACACACCACTCCACACGTGGTCTCACCAGGGCTGAGCAGAGATGAATGATCCCCTCCAACTTGTCAGCAATGCTGTTCCTAATGTAGGCCAGGGTATTATTGAACATCTTTGCTATTTTTGAAGATAGAAGATACATTTGCTTTCTTCTAGCTCTCAGGAACCTCTCCCAATCACCAAGACTTTTAAAAAACAATTTGGTGTGGCCTTGCAATGACATCAGCCAACTCCCTAAGCACTCGTGGGTGCATCCTGTCAAGTCTCATGAACTTCTGTATGTCCAGTTTGTTTAAATGTTCCACAGCCTGATTCTCCACCATCCAGGGTAAGCCTTCCTTCCTCTAGATTTTCCCATTGCTCTCAGGGACCTAGGATTCCCAAAGGCAAATCATATCAGTGAAGAGGAAGGTGAACTAGGCACTGAGTATGACAATCCTTCCCATGTCCTCTGCCACCAGGTCCCCTGCCCCATTCAGTAGAAAGACACTCTTTTTGTAGTCTATCTTTTGCTGCTGATATACTGGTAGAAGTCTTTCTGTTGCCCTTCACATCTGCCACTAGGTTCAGCTTCAGGTAAGTTCTGGCTTTTCTAACCCCATCTGTGCATACTCTGACACTTTCACTCTATTCCTCCCAGTTTATCTGTCTCTGCTTCCATCTCTTGCATGCACCCTTTTTGTATCTGAATTTTGTCAGGAGCTCCTTGCAGATGTCCTACCACGTTTGTTTGATTGTCTGCTTCTTAGAATGGGAACGAACATTAAGGCACTGAAGAAAGTGATCCTTTGGGAAAGAGGGGTGAAGGGAATGGGGTAGGAGGGGAAAAATAAAATTAAAAAAAAGTCAGCCAGCTCTCCTTGACCTCTCTTTACCCCATGGTTGTATCCCATGGGATTCTTCTAAACAGATCATGAAGAGGCCAAGATCTGCTCTCCTGAACACCAGGGTTGTGATCCTACTTTTTGCCCTGTTCCCTCTTCTCAGGAACTTGAGCATCACCACCTCATGGTCACTGCAACCAAGAATGTCACTAACCTTCACAGCCCCAAATTTATCTTCCTTGTTTGTAATCAGGTCCAGTAGTATGTCTCCTATCATCAGCTCTTCCATCCTCTGTTAGGAAGCAGTCAATGTGCTCCAGAAACATCCTGGATTGCTTGTGCCCTACTGTGTTACCTCTTCAGCAGATATCAAGGTGGTTAAAGGCTCCTACAAAGACCATAGTCTATAAATATGAGGCTTCTTCCAGTTGGCTGTTTCATCTGCTACTTCTTTCTGACCTGGCAATTTGGAGCAGGCTAAACTTTGCCCATTTTGGTCTGCCTCCTAATCCTAACTCAAACTTTCAGCTGGTTTATCTGTCCCAAAGCAGAGTTCCATGCATTCCTGCTGCTCTCTTATAAAAGAGGTAACTCTCCTTCCTCATCTTTCTGGTCCATCCTTCCTAAAGATCTTGTATCCATCTATTGCAACACTTCAGTCACAGAAGCCATCCTACTACAGCTCTGTGAATCCATGGCCCTGTAACTGTGTGCAACCTTCCAGTCTCTCCCTTTTCTTTCCAATGCTGTGTGCACTGTTTTGCAGGTATTTCAGAGAGGCAACCCCAACTTGTGCTTTCCCATGAAGAGTGAGTGCTTTTCCCCTGCTACACCATCCTGTAGGCAACCTCTTTTTTATGCACATATGGAGGTACCCAGCTTTAGTCCTATTGTGTTTATTGTAAGGATCACATAAACCCAAACCATTTGTTTTCCAACCCAGACTACCACTTCTTCACTCGATTGTCGGTCATCTTTTCCCCTCCTTTGTTGCCTTTAAAGGACTCCTCATCAAGTCGGACAGTCCTTGATCCTCAGTCTCATGATCAAGAAAATCAAACTAAAATTGTTTCTAACACTGGTTACGCAACCAGTTATTAACCTGAAGAATCTGTCAGCTTCAAGACTACAAGACCTTCCCCTCTCCCCGGCAGAATCAAGCAGAACATCACCTCTGCCCCCATGGCTTCCACCTGTTGCCATCATAGAAGTCTCCATTTCCCAACTCTATATTCTGTCTGCCCCTCTTCTGATAGATTTAGGGTCTCAGGCACTTGAAACTGCAAGATCTTTAAGAAGGATCTGGTCAATCTCTTCCTTATCATCTCCCATACTCACAGGCTGCTGACTTCCTGCAGCTCTGTTACTTGGCACCACAGATCTTCAGCAACTGTGCATCTCCCATAGGCTAGAAAAATCATCTCCTACTGGCCGAGCCTTAATAAGGGGTCCCAAGCATTCTCTGCAGTCTAAGACCTCCAAAGATGCATAACTCTTCTGAAACTATTTCAGTGGGTGCTTCAGCTCTCAGAATTTATCATGTACCTGCTTTGATTCCTCTACTTTCACACACGCACACATTCCCCACCTCCCTCCCCAGTATTTCTCTCCTGAAGCTTACAGCTAACTAGATATTAATATTATTGATATAGAGTACTACCTGGTCATCACAAAACCAGCACTGATGTTTTTAGGATGAACACAGTTTTAGACTCTCATTACTGTGTTCTTATCACTGGTCTATTTTTGAGTTATGATAGAAAAGACAACTCCCTAGGGTGTGAGGAGGGTTTTTTTGTTGTTTGTTTTTTAAGTTCCTGTACATGCCACTATGCTCACAAGCTTTCTCAAAAACCACAAAAAACTCCACAAGTATGCATGTTACCATGATTTGATTAGGTCATCTCCCTTTACTTCCCGTCCCTCACGCATAAGTAGTAATTCAGTCACTGTTCCAAGATAAGCTAGTTATGTTACAAATCTTTCACTTGAAAAAAGCAGCACAGATGCCAGAAAGGCATTTGATCTGGAAGTCCTTTCAAATAATTCCATTTATGCTTTTAAAAAGTTCTGCTAACAAAAAAGGGAAGAAGGTTCAGATTAGTTTTCCAGGTTGCAAGGACCATGATACAATTTAAGATCAGTTTTTCCTGTTTTATTACACCTACAGAAATAAGGACTCCATCAGCCTTTCTCAGTGGTTTTTTCCACCTATTTAGACCACCTTGAGTACTACCTGAATTGCCATCTGCCTGGGTCTTATCCTATTTTGTTCTTTCTTGGAAGCTACTGCAAAAGGGCGAGCAAAGCTTCAGCAACTGAAGAGCAACAAGCCTGACAAAGTTCAGTAGAGAGAGAAGTCTGACATTCGGAATATAAGACGCGCTCCAAGTAGAAAGTTCCAAGCACAGACTTCAGACAAATGAACCCTGAGGGACAGAAGTCAGTCACTAAGATGCTCTAGGATCTGATGTTAATTGAATACCATCAGCATTAGCTACTTCCTCTGGCCTCCAAGACCAGTACTGCAGATAGAGAAGAAAAGACAATTTTTCTAAAGTTTCTGTCTCTTATGAAGTGGAAGTAACATGCCAAGAAACATGAATATCACTAAGCCTGTGAAAATGTCAAATCCTACCAGACTATCACAAAAATAAACTTACACTATGGCAGGAAAATCTGGTAGGGGTGCAGCCTCAAACAGTATTCTAAGTGCCACTTGGACTTGCTCTCTATGGTCCGATGTTAAAGCAAATGTCAAAGGCGTAATCAAGCGCTGATCCTAAAAAAGAAACTACTTTGGTCAAAACCAGATATAACAGTCAACAACAAAAAAACCCCACCCCCAAACCACACAGACATCACAACATCAAGGCTCATGATCACAGAAACATTTTATTCAAAACTTAAGCTACCTTCTAAAATTTTGCCCTTAGCTTCTGAGCCTGAAGACAATGGAAGTGATTTTAAAAACAGGTTACACTTTGGAGTATTTAGAAACTCATTTTCCCATTAAAGCCAAGACAACAGGTGAACAGACTACTTAATTCCTTCAAGTTTTCAAGAGCTTGATAAAGGGTCATAAGCCTAAGTTTTATAAGGATTTCCTGAGGACTGTGAAACTGTCATCGCTATTTAATAAAGTACACCATATCCATTCTTGAAAGAAAACCCTCCAAAACAGCAGGAATTGTTTGACTGTCTGGATTACTTTGCCATCTATAAAGTACATTGTTAAGGTACCATCTGACCAATAGTTACCAGAAACTGTTTTGACTATGTAAAGCTATAAATTAGATGTGTATATTTAATAGTAACCAGCCCCACCACTATATGGTTGTGATAACATTGTGTAGTTTGCTACCTTTAAACTGTAGTCTTAATGCAATCTTAAAAAGATAATTCTTACCAGGCAGCTGAAGTATGATTTCACATGTGTTACTGAAATTAATTACTTGAATAAAAGCTAATTGCTCTTGTTTTAGAAGAATTAACAAAGGAACAACCTTTAAGAATTGTGCACAGGGGACTATATTTTCCTAACAGTTTTACCACTTCAGAGATAAGAGTGTAAAACATTCAGAACTAAAACTACTGTGGTGCAGTGACACTTTCCTTCACAGATACATTTCATAAGAGTTTTAAATCATACCTGTAAAATTTTGTAGAAGCTGACCTCCATACCAGGTACATCCTGCTTCAGTCTGCTCATAAGATCAAGTGTTTTCAAAATAATATCAGCAGCAAGTTTGCTTTTCACCATACAAATAAAAAGAAAATTGGATGAGAAAAAGCAGAGTAAGATTTGTCAAATCAGGACTGATAAATTAATTCCGTCAATTAAAAAAATAAGTACCTTCCCAAAGACATATGTCTAGCTAGACAACAATGCCAACACCAAGAGAGATCACCGAGTTCCTTGGACATGCTGTTGAGCTTCTCCAGCATGCCAAGAAAAAACCAAACAACCAAAAACCCCAACACAACACTTTCCATTGAAAAGCTGAAAATGAGCAGGGTTTAATCATAGGTCTAATTATATTTCACTGCTCCTCGGCCATATACTTCTTAGTTATGTCAACGTTCAGGTTAATGACACTGAGCTGGAGTGCAATAATTCCATCCCATACCGATGTCTAATAATTTTGAACTCTGGTTGCATAAAATCCAAATGAAAAATTAAGTGCCATAAGCAGTTCTGATAAGCTTCAACTTGGATATGCTTGAACAACTGCATGAGGTTTAAGCTCATTGTTGCACATGAGCAGATCTTCAGCTTACACCAAAACCAATATCTGAATGTTTTAAGCTTGGTTTTACTTATTGAACTGACCAGCAACATTGTTGCCACAAAGATATTAAGTTTGATTTAAAAACAGTATTGATTTACATGCATTTAAATGGTACTTTCAATTACTAGATACTTTCCATTTGAATAATATCACAACTCTCATACAAGTCTTGCTAAATTAGACGTTAGACAAATTTGTGCTTACCACATCTTAGAGTCCACTACTTTTGTCCCAAAACCAGTATCAATCCCACTATGGGTAAACTGGTGTTCTATTAGAGATGCACACTGGCTGGCAGTCAGTACCTTGGAGGCATGCATTTTCAGTATGTCATCTCTACAGAGCAGTAGACAGAGTTAAGAATAAATGTAATATACCTGTGCATAGGTATTGGCACCAAAAGGTAACTTTTTTAAAGGACACAAAAGTTAGCATATCAGTGCACAAGGGCCTCCAAAAATGCTTTAAAAACCCAGCTACATAAACCACTTGAGTAATGTGTAACTCACAAGGCAAGTAAGCTTCACTTTTCAGCTAGAACACACATTTATTTTGAAACAGACAGCTAACTGAAGCCAAAGTGGCATAAAGCATGATGACCAAAAGGCAGTGAACAATCGGTCCTTAATAGAAGAACTAGTTATCTATGAGTGAACTAGCAAAGAGACTTCTTCATAGAACTCAGCTGAGATGCAGGACTACGTCCTGCAGTCATGTCCTCCTTACTACAATGACAATATGGACACTAAGGATTCCAAGAGGAGTGTAAAACTGTATCATTCCACATTATTTTACCTTGTTCCACTGATTTAAAATTTATATCACATTTGGCTACGAGCTGCACTTAACTGCACAAAGATGCTATACTGATCAATGGGATGGCCACCCAAACTCCACTTGCAATTTCAACAGAAAACACTCATCTTCCTTTTTGATCTGCAAACCGCTTCTGTTGAATAGCCACCACATTTTATCTTGCACCACTGGATTACAAAATAATTTCACAGCAATTAGAAAGCTACTTAAGGTCTTTCAAGATGACAGTCCTAAATAAAATTAGGGCAGTTACTGTCATTAAAAGTCATTAGAGGGCCTGAAGCTGGACACTCCTTCTAACATCTTAGAGCAGATCATGGTGGTGGAATAATAAGTTAAATGCCAATAGCCACATAAAAAGGATATTCATCAGAACATTAATAGCCTTGACCATTCTTTCACACTTTTTCTTCAGTAATAGCTCATCCACAGTCTGTTCTGGTATCTGAAGATGATCAAGAAGAATGGGCAACAAAAGTTCCACAAATTGTTCAGCTGAGGCGCTGTTCCCACCATTAATAACATCCTGTAATAAAGACATTTTATGTCAATATTTAAAAC
The DNA here is from genome assembly GCA_033124195.1 of Coracias cyanogaster. Classification (NCBI taxonomy): domain Eukaryota; kingdom Metazoa; phylum Chordata; class Aves; order Coraciiformes; family Coraciidae; genus Coracias; species Coracias cyanogaster. Next base: position 92,320 of record JAVSBS010011298.1, read on the forward strand.
TACAGAACAAGGAAGGAAAGCCTACTCTACCCCTTCCTCCAACAGTCTGTCTTCTGGCTTTCTCAGCCTCTTGCTATTTCAGGTTTAAGATGGCTGATAAGTATCATGCTGGAGGAGGAAGTTTAACAAAGAACATAGAAACAGCAGAAACTTCCTCATTTCCATAAGTCCTAGAAAGCAGTTCTTTGATAGCTTTCTATCTACCTCATGAACTGCCACGTCTTCCACTTAACTTTCAACACAAACATATTGTCAAATACAGCACATCTTTAAAAAAAAAGTTGTTTTACCAACTAGAATAGAAAGAATTATTTCAGGTATATCTTTATGTGCTGTTTTTCAAGTATTGTGCTAATAGTAGTTTAAAACTATAGCTGCTAAGAAGGTCTTTAAACTCAATTATCAGTCTGGGTACCTCAAAAATCTCTTTGAATAGTTGCAACGCTAGAACTGAACAGTCTTCAGAGCCTTCCAATGGCTGGTTTGACAAGTGCACCAATGCAACAGATGGTTCAAAAGTCTTTGAGCGAGTCACAAATCTGGTATTTCCAGAGACTGGCAAGCCAGATGGTTCCAGTATTGCCTGCCGCAGGGTATGACGCAGTTCTATCACAGAACAGAAGGCAAGCAGCAGCTCTAGGATCTGTGTGAAGTGAATGAGAGTTCAGATGCTTTTAAATCAAGTGCTTATACAGAAATTGCAAATCCCACTGCACAAGTCTAAAGATCTAGGCAACTCCCTTTATCACTTAAAAGTTTTCTGAAGAATAGTTTTCTTTCCTTAAAGCCAAGTTAGCAGCGGAAACTGTTCATTAGGCTGGTGAAGGCTTGTGACAGCATTCAGTGTATTGCTTTCCCTGCTTTTTAAAAAAGTATGATTGCTGGCTATCTCATAAGCAGCAGAAACATGTATACACTGAGAATGAAAAAAAGCTATGAAAGGGAAAACACTGAGACACCAAAAGATGCACACATGCATACTCAGAGACAAAGAGGAAAGCACTTTGGAAAGCTCTTTGTCAATATGTCTTTCTAAATGAAACCAATAAACAACAACATGCACATAAACATTAGCATTTATTACTTATGTGAAACAATAAAAAGCTTAAAGATGTTTCGCAGAAGTATTTAGTCCAAATATTTTCACAAAATTTTGTATTTTAGCCTTTAGCAACAGATAGCCAATGTTTCATTTATGTAAGGTGGTAGTGAGACAAGCTGAATGCGATAGTTAACTGCTTAACCAAATGTGGCATCAACTTGTCCAACTAATACAAGAGAACTTATTCCTGAATCTTTGAAATTAGCATCATAGTTCCCTGATCATCAGTTCTCAGTAGTGTTAGTCCAAGTTTTAGCCAGTGAAGTGGAGTACCCACTGCATTTCTGGTAGGTCCCAACATTTCTTATTAGCCAAAGCACAGAAGGTCTTCATGCTGGTGTTTTGCTTTTACGTCTGTTGCCCAAGACATGCGTAATCAGGCAAAAAACCCCAATCATTGAAAATTCAATCTGACAGATTTTTGAACAACTAGAAAATAGAAACTTAGTCAACGCCATAGGTCACTTAAGAGTCCTGAAGTCAACACCTTTCATTATCAACCCTCATACACAAGGAACCTACTTCTGACTACAAAAATAGAACTAGATTAGTAACTGTACACTCTTAGCCTTAAACTGAAAAAGTATAAATACCTTAGATGATGAATCAGGATCCTTTCCATGAAGGAGATCTAATACTTGACCAAGGCATGAGCTAAAGTGTTCATATCTACAGCATATAAAGGAAAAAATTAAATCAGAATTTCAACATGCTGAGACATTTATACCAAGTGACAAATACAAGTGTCCTATTCTCCTTCTTACCCCCAAACACTTCAATTACAGTGATAGTTTTAATAATATTATTTCTATTTAAAATAGACCAGGCTTTAAAAATATTCTAAGAGTTCCTTAAAATAAGCCAAGACTTCTGAGTGATTTTTACTGCTAGATTTAGATTGAAATTCAGATACTAAATTCTGCTAGCTGAATTTGCAGAACCACTAGTCAAGCTCTCCACAGAGCTGCTCTGTAACACCCTCTAGTAAATTTTTTTCAACTTCAGCAATACTATTGCACTTCAAGATAATACAGGCCTGTAAAAGGCAAGATAGCTACTCATCAAGCTGTCTGACTACCAACACTGCCCAAAGGATTACTGAACACACTAAGTTCTCCTTAAGTAACAATAAAAAAAACCCATAGCTTTTGATTCATACTTCTGTGTGAAACTAGTCACATATGAATCCTTTAGTTTCAGGTACAGCAGTTAGCAACTAGTGACATTCAAAAAAAAAAAAAAATCACATAGGGAATTTTTTTCCAATGTTTGGGTCAGAATACAAATTGCACACAGCAAAGAAACTGAACACAAGCTTAGGAAAAATATCCTGTACTTTTAGGAGGTTAAGCCGTACCTGGTAAGATAATCTGCAACTTTGGGGTTCTTCAGCAGATCCATGAGTAGATCAACAGAGTATTTTCTTGTTAGAGTACCATCTCCATTGACAACAATATTGAATATTAACTGAAATGTCTGATGGATATTTCGAGCGTGAAAGAGCTGAGAGGAAGAAGAAAGTTATGCATGGGCACATACTTTGCTGGGTCTCTTGCTTATTAAACCTATCTGGAATTACAATTTTATTCGGCCAATGTGACTAACAGTTTTACCTACAACTTAAGAACAGAACAGACTTCGAAGTATCACTTACTTTTTCTCCCACTTCTTCATTTAAAGTAAGGCTTGATAATAGTGAAAGTGCAAATACAACCATAGTCAAACTACTATGGGCCAGGAAACTTATTAAGGTACGATAGTGTGGGAAACTGACCCACTGTTTGGAATGCCTTCCTAAGTCAGCTGAAGAGAACTACAACTTCCATGGATTATTGGGAAATCCTCCAGGAAGCGGAAGTTGGAAGTCAGGAATCGCGTGAACG
>JAVSBS010011299.1:7027-59377 GCA_033124195.1 Coracias cyanogaster
CAAACATATGTCCATTCATACCAGAAATGATATGAATCAATGCCAGAGCTCAGCACTTGCATCTTTAGTGTTGCGCTTCACATGAAGGATCACTTTATTTTCCTCTATTTCCTCAAATTTTAAATCACATAGAACTTAAACTTCTACATGTATAAATTAGATTATGCTCAAACATTTTTAGTTCTTTTACCATTGCTATATATCACAATAAAATCTGGCCATACAGCCCATGGCAATAAATGGTAAAGCAGATTCTTCTAATTCTATTTGGCAGAAAAGTTCATTAAATAAGAGAGGAGCAGAGGTAGCTACTAGAAGCCTGTTGCCTCCTCATGGAATAACAGTACAGAAACAAGCTTGAAATGCACTTGCACTACTGAATTTTTTTTTTAACATTATCAAAAGTTCCCAACATTAAAGCATTCACACTTTTATTGGAGATTCAGTACAAACATATAACCTAGCAATATACAGGCTTGTAATAAATAATAGAAAATAAGAAAGAAAGACGGAATAGCTCTAAAACCATAAGACCCCGATGAGAGGAAAACAAGAAGGAAGAAAGGAAGGAAAGGTAGATCTAACAGAAATGTGCTATTTCTTCAAGGCAAGGAGTGCAATATGAATAGACAAATGAAAACTAAACGTGTAGATTATTTAACTTGAATGATTTGTCAATCAAAGAAGTAGGAAAAGGATAGGAAACCATGTATTTAAAAAACAAACTAAATAGAAAAGCTGGAACTGATGAGGTAGGCTTCTAATTTGCTTTATTGTGTCTGAAGAAGTAACACATGATCTAAAGGAAATTACTTATTGCATATCAAAACAAATCACAACAGATACTAGTATGAATTTGTTTCATCCAGTTTCATGTTTTTACTTGACATGTTTTGTTTAGTAAAGAACTGTCTGAACAAAACCAGAAAACTCTTCTGTTTTCTTAGAATCAATAGTATTTTCTTATTTTAAAAGTTTATCTTAGCTAAGTAACAGCAATACATACACATGCACAAACACCTATAAATACATCATGCATCAGGTTCATATGTACTCTTGGAGATATGTCTAGATACATGTTGTTGGGAGAGGTAGAATTAGAATGAATTACACCAGAAACATCTGGCCAGAGCCTCTATCCATTTGTATAAATGTGCAATTATTTTAGACAAAATCACAATGCTCTGAATTTCTGAACTGAAAGATGATACTAGTAGAGATATCTACTGCTTGATGTAGTGTTTTAGAAACTTAAAAAACTAAAGTACATTTTTTTTTAATATGAAGAAAAAAGTGATTTTTGCCTTTACAGTTAAAAAGACAAATATTCTTCATAGTTGGAGGAAACTTTAAAAGCAATTGATAACAATTTGGTTCGAGCATCTGAGGTTCCACAGAAACACAGTGATTGGATTTAAAACATGCAAGTTTTATGATAAGGTTCTGAAAGTCAAGGGTTGCTTTCATGTTTATGTCTATGTTGTGAATGGATGTTAAACTCCTCCCAAATGGAAAAAAAGCTATTAATCATTAATAACATCTTACAGAATGCATATTTTCTATTCCAAAAGTAATGGTTCAGTGTCATGTAATTGAAGCCAATACTAAATAGCATAACATACTGGTGGCAGGTGTTGTCTCTCTTTGCTTATCACATTTACTTGATATATTTATGAATCTGTATTTGTAACTCACTGAAAACTACATAGAAATAAAATTAATACAGACTCAATCATAATAAAGAGGAAAATAGGCCACAAACACCAACTAGGTTTAGTCTAGAATAGAATAGAATATTTTCAGTAAGAAGGGATCCACAAATATCAACTCATCCAGCTGCCACAATTAAAATGCCTGGTTAAAGCATGTTATTAAGGGCTTAGTCGAAACGCTCCTTAAACACTGACAGGCTTGGGACAATTGACCACCTCTCTAGGAAACCTGTTACAGGCTGTAATTGTTTCCTCTACTTTTCTGAAAAATATGGATACATATATAATGAAGCTGATCATTCAGAAATAATAAACTAAAAAAAACCAAAACTGCCATAATTTTTCAATTATCTATGTCATTCTGATTACCTACTTTGAATGTATAATAAGAATGTTCAAGCAATATTACAGTGTTATGACACAGAAATTACTGAAGATGTTTAACATGAATGTCCACTGATGTATCATCTCTGTTCACTCACAGGGCTTTACTAGTGTGTCTAAAGAAATATTCCATTCAAAGAGAGAACCTCGTCTATGAGCGAAAAAGAAAATCATGACACATATAAACTATAATTTGCTACATAACTATGATAGTATCATCATGACTTTCCTGAATTAAAAAATGTATATTTTCAAAGTATACAGGATTGACTTATCATTTTTTCCATTTGATGAAAATTGACTGTACTTGCTTGTTTTCTTGAAGTCTGTTAGGGAAGCTCCAGCCCATTAATTCTGATCAAACAGAGCTAGATCCAAGGATCAGATCCTCAAATTATAATAATAAACATACCTCAATGAATGTAAATAATTAATTATTTTTTTCCCTATGATAACATCTCTGAGAATGATCTCCTAATTATTTCTCAAACCTTATACCATATATTTTCCCCTTAAGCTCTATTTACAGTTAGATACAACTTTTGAAGCTTCAGTCAGAGCTAAAGTGTGTGCAATAATGATTTCCAGAGCAAATTCTTTCCTTAAACAAGCAGCTCATAGGTGAAAATTACAGAATAGAACAGTGCCACCTGAGGGGCTATTTGGCTTCATAACTTACTGAAGCTTTCTGGTTAAAAAAAGTCAATCTGACACTGAAGGAATCTCTCATCACATTGAACTACATGTAGAAGGAGTGATGAGTACAGAAATTACTACATGATTAACATGTTAATATGAATGCTTTAAGGACTAAAATTATTCTTAAAAGCTGAACTGTTGTTCTAAGACAAGAAAAAATATATGTGTTTCTACACATTTCTAATTTATAGATATATGTTTCTAAGGGAAGTAAGAAGGCTTCAGTTACTCACTTGAGCTGAAAAGTTTGCATATCTCCTATGCTACATTAGGTAGTTTTAGCTTTACAACAAAAGGACATGTGCATAGACTTTTTAAAAATTAAGTTTCTGGAATACAAAAGCTGACCATATGTTTTTTTAATCAAGGTCTCAGTATTTTTTTTTCCCCCCAAGCATTTTTTAATGAAGCAATATGCTTTGATAATAGAGTGAATACAGAAGTAGCAATTGTCATTACTTATTAAGTCAGTACTGAGGAATTCGCCCTCTCTTCTTTATCTGAGTGACACCTGCAACAACTAATGAGCCCACTTCAGAACACGTTGTAGAATTTTCCTTTAGACTGTATCAATATTCTGCAGACTCAGTGTAAGGGGCATGGTACAACAATTCTTAATGTAGCAGAAGGAGGCCTGGATCGTGAAATTAACAGAGAGGACTAAGAAACTGCAGGGCGTTGGTGGGGATGGTGAAGGTAAACCAAAAGATAGAGACAATGCAACTATCAGCTTGAATTGAGGGAACATTCCTTCTCCACAGTCTACCTGTTGATCCTCACATGCCCCATGAGAATTATCAGGCCCTGTCGCGGTCCGGGCGCCAGCATCCGTACCGCCTCCCAAAAGGGAAGAGGATCGAGGGCAAGGCGAGACACTACCCCAACAAGCTCGTAGGCAACCACGGAGATTGATGAATATTTAACAAGTTTATTACCAAATATATTCACGCAAAACCTTATTTACTCTATGGAGATATTACGATGTCAAAGGACGCCACGCCCACCCACCCAGAAAAGACAAACTTATTATACTTTAGCTTTAAGCAGCAGCAGGAATAAGCAGGGTAGTGCACTTAATCATTACTACATAGAAATAACTGTAGTGATCAAGAGAGACACATCACTAATTGCCCTATTAATACATTACCATCATCCAGACTCGCAGTTGCTGGGGTGCCTCAGTTGCAGCGAAGGTTTGGAGAACCTTTCCTGGCAATTGGGAAGCCCTATGCAGAGCATCCACTTGTAGGTGAAGCTACCGAAGTTTGCTGCAAGCGGGACCAGCTTGTATACCGTTGAATAAACAACTCCGGTTGCATAAGCAACCTTAAAAATAACTTCAAGAGCAGGACACTTGGCATCTTTCCTCTTTATTGGGTTCTGTCCAAGGTTGGCCAGGCCTAGGAAGGAACTCAAAACGGGTGTATCTCTATCTGTTTTGGTTTTAATCACACATTTCCCAGGATAATCGAGTGTCTGTTCTCACAGCTAATCAGCTAGCTTTCCAGCAGAGAAAAATCCTCTAATGGTTTTCTGTCACAAAAACACACTGTCTGGTTGTAAGAATCATCCATATGTCAACTTTAATTCAGGTCCCATTCCTCAGGCCCCAGCACTTCAGATGGCTGCACAAAGAAGGATTTCCAGTTTGCTTAGACCTTACTTTGACCGTAGTGGCTATTTTGTTCATGAGAAGGGTGTCTGGATTTGATGCTGAGTTGGCAGAGGCTGTCCCCTTCTGCTTCCCTACCTCTTGCTCAAGTAGGTTATATTGCTATTTGGGTTACTAAATATGATCGTAGATAAAACAGTGGTCAGAACTGAAGCCTTTATTGGCCCTATTGGAAGAGAAATGTTGGAGGCCACTGCACAGTAAGGCACACTAAGCACAGTATCTTCTTTCCTTATAATAACCTTAACAATATTGCTCATCTCTCCAAAAATAAACATGCAGCTTGATATACACAGCAAACCTTTGTAAGGCTTCAACATGATGTTACTGTTTTAAAAATAATTTAAATATTTTTATTGATTTGACAGCAGGAGGAAGTTGACAAGTGGAGATGGAATATTATTTATGTTATCATGTCCCATTTCCACTTCTTTGGTGGCTTTTGTGAGCAATGATATGTTGGAAAATGAGATACAGCATCTGTCATCAGTTACCTCAGCATAAAAAGGTGCATTTACGGTCTTTACAACAAGGCATTCTTCTCCTCATCACTCTGTAGTAATTATGGACAAATCTTATGACTTCTACAAGGCTTCTCAAGATGATAGCAGAGTAAGATTGCTTAGCCAGTCTAAATAAGATGACACAGTGGGATTTTCTCAGCGTTCATTCTTTGAAGTCTAGCACTGCACTGTATTTTGAGAATGGTTGCATGAAATACAAATTAAATTGGACAGCTGTGTTGAACTAGTATAGTATAATCAGAATTGTTATTGTCTCTGCAGAATTGGCCAAATAGGATAATCTCCCAAAGTCTGCTTCACGTGGTCATAACAAGATACTAGAGACGAACAGACAAAATACCTTCACAAACATGGCTTAGAGAAATTGTTTACTCAGTTGCATCCAACTCTTGGGAAGTATCTGAAGGTGAGGGAATGCTCTGCCAAAAAAAGAGGTCACTGACATGTTTCATGGTTGGGTTTTGGAAGCTGACTCTTTTATATGTTTGGTTTTAGATCTTGTGGCCTGCTTTTTAACCTAATGTGACAAGAGGTCTGAGTGATGTTAATTGCCAACAGAAAGGAAAGATGAATGATATGGGTCTGAAACTGCAAACTCCTGATATGTGTTTATCTCCACCAGTGAGAGATTCTGGTTAATGAACCAGAAGCAGTTGTAAACCTAAGCAAATACATGCTCGAGAACCTGTGAGATTCCTCTTTCAGCTCATGGAATAGCAGGCTGGTTTTTGCAGTACAAGTATTTATGCACAGATCTAACTCCCAGGATGAATAGGATTTGGTCAGTAGTGAAATTGCAAGAAGTCTGAGAATACTCCTGGAAGTCTTTCTCTTACTTGAAACAATGGGTACTTTTTCCTCTGAATCCATAATTAGGTTAGAGCAATGGAATAAGTTTTAATCATTTCAAGCTTTTGTGTCTCTTACTTTGAGACAGTTGTTCTATCTAGAGTGCACCTCACTTGCTGGGAGTCCTGAGAGCAGAGTGAAAAGTTGGACCTTTAGAAGACCTAGACTTGTTCTTCCCTAGGATGCAGAGTTGTTGGATGGCCTCTTGCAATGCACTTGTCTTCATTTTCTTTCCCGTCCCTCCTCCCACTCTCTCTTCTGCCTGTGGCAGATTAGAGGAAACGTTTGACTTACACAATATAAGTAGTTTTTATAAATAGGAAATTTTAGGAGAAAGGCTGCTAATACCTCTTAGAACTGGAGAACTCTGGAATGGTACTTAGAGTAAAATGAAGTTCAGATAGGTGTTGAGAGGTAAACAAGTTATGGCCCCATCACTTCTGCAGCAAAGCAAAGTAGTCACACAGGGCTAATAGCCATTTTCAGCTCTGCGGAAGCAAAAATCCTTTGTGGGGGATGCGGATTATTTCATTTTTGTGTAGGTTTTTGACATTTGTTTTGAACATATTATGCATCTTTCATTGAAAGCATTCAAAGTTTTGGTAGGCTTCATTGACTGTTTGAAAGGCAGCAACATTTGTTTATAGTATGTGTAAAACTATCATTGTAGTCATGGATGAGTTGCATCCATTTCTGGAGGGAAACACAGCAGGGTCTTCACTGAACACAGCAATTCTAAGCAAGAGCATGAGGTAAGATGAAGAGCCTGTCGTGTAGTAGAAGAGCAACAGAAAAAATGGTACTAAGTACAAATTAATATATTGGGCATAGCCCTTTATTTTGAAGAAAGGCATCATTGTGAAACATTATAAATGATCAGGATATTGCAGTAGAGTGCCCCTTATAATCAAACCGCTAGTAACTTGGAAGAGTGTGACCTTTATGGAATTTATGAATTCATAAATTCATTATTCCCCAAACCAATTTGTATTAGAGATGGCTTTGAAAAAGTCAAAAGTGGATACCAGGGGACAGGCAGAAGTAGATCTGTGCTATACCACATTAGTCTTCCCCTTTTCCCCTGATCTTTAGTAAGCCCATCTAGTTTGATGTAAATGCAGTGGCAAAAAAACATCACCTGGTAAATAAAATGGCAGACACATCTCATTTTAAAATTCTGACTCTGTTGATGCCCTGAATGTTTTGATTATACTCCAACATAGCAGCCTTCTCTTTCACCATGGATTGAAGTGGAGAGCCAAGGGGTTTTGATCCCCTGACTTGTCCTGTGTGTCATGGTTCCAGAAATACCTGTGAGAATCCCTCTCTGCTGATTTGCTCTTGCAATTCACAGTGTTCAATGGCCCTTGATTTGTTCATATTTCTCTTGGCAGCTGTGATGGTCTAGTGGCTTTACATGGGGTAACAATGTAAAGCGTGTAATCACAAATCACACTTTTTTCCTGCAACTGTATCTGTCAGATTTTAGAAGGAAAGAAAAAATCTGATTTTTTTTTCCCCTGTGCAGTGATGAGCACTTATTTCAGCTCTCAGATGCAAGCAAAGACAAAAACTCAAACTGTGCAGAAGATGTGATCTATGAAGGTACTTCCATGTTGATGGGGAACATCTAGTGAAATGTTCAGGAGGCTTTCTGTGACACATATTATGCAGGTATATACAGTGAATACTCATCAGTACAATTTGGGATAATTTACAGTAGCTGCCTAATTCCATTGGCAGTTTTAATTGGACAGATGATTCATCTTTATTTACTGGTTCATTACCACATAATATTTTTGTTCATTATTAAGCATCTGCATTAGTCCTCTGGGATTGCACATAGATAGCTTCTGACATACAGAAAAGTTATTAAGGAAAGGTAGAGGGCCAAGTTCTGTTCCTTTCTTACCTGTAAATGGAACTAATAGTACTTTGCCCACTTTAACAATTTAAATAGCCCAGCTTTTGGGACATGGTCTTTCTTACTGGATTTATCCTGCTGCCTGCAAGGAAGCATTGGCTCTGGCTTCAGAGTCTGCATGGGTCACTAGTGTGGCCAAGAAGCAAATTGCCAGAGGAATGCAGTGTTGAACCCACACCAACCCTCCCCTTCTGTGGGCTTTGTGAGGGGAGGGCTGTCTGTGGAGCTCTGGGTTAGGAACTCTTCTCTTTAGAGTAATGCTTAATTTCCGGTAAAGGCCCAAACTTGCTGTTCTTAGCCAGCATAGAACATGGCTCTTATCACTCACGTGAGCTGTTGAAAACCAGTTTTCCCAGAAGCTGTAAAATACTGTGAGCAAAAGAGATGTAATGGTGTGTAGTCCTACAGAAGCTTTAGATGGAGGAGACTGTCTTCTAGCCTACTGTGAAGCAAGGGAGAGGCACACTGAATCAGGAACCTAATGAGAAGGAAAGCCTGAGTTAGAGACAAAGACAAGAAAAAAAGAAGAAACTGTCAAAAAAATGACTCTGGGCCTCAGATAACCAGTCAAATGAATTGTTGCTGTTTGAACAGCCTTTGACAGTGTCTCAGGGAAAGCCATCTACTCAGGTCAGCTTCCATAACAGGAGTGAAATATTCAGGCAATTGATCTGGAAGGAAACTCTCCTGTCCTGAAGGCGAACCTAAAAGAAAAATACCACCACAAATCTCAGGGCTATCCAGCATGGTTTTTTTGTCCAACAAGTTTCTGTAAACTTTTAGTTCCTGTTTTATTGCAAAATTGGGTCTATGGGGAACCTGACTGTTGAAGTATAGAGCAAGGCAGGTCTATAAGACCTTTTTTCTAAGGCATTGTTTTGGTAGCTCAGCTCTTGGAGGAGATGGTGGAAGAGAGAGTGACATCCTGGGAATACTTCAATGCTATGTCAATGTGGACAGCTTTTTGGCTTCAGTCACGCTACTAGGGCATAACATTGGTGCTATTATAACTTACCTTTTAGTACTTCTTTATTTATCACAGATTTTTGTGTAGAATTAAGATGATGACATGCTTAGATATGACATTCTTACAAAGTGATAGTACCAGAAAGGCATGTTAGTCATATAGATTGGATTGCATTTTAATCCATGTTGAAAATGCCCACATAGTGCAGTGTAGCTATCAGAGATAAATGGTATAAGGAACAAAAACCTGACTTTATTTCTGTGCATAGCTAAATCAACTAAAAATTATTCAACTATGCATTGCAGGTCATGTAATAAATTCAGGTTAGAGACTACTAAACTCAGCTGACTTAAACACTGAGAACAGTCTAACAAGAGCTGCACAGACGAGGGGAAGGCTAATTTATTTTTCTTCTTAGCCCTCTGCAACCATTGTGTAGATTGGTATTGCTAATGAATACTGCTATATAACATTAACAGAGAAGAAATATGAACTGAGATCAGGAAGGTCTGGATCTGATCTTTGCTGCCACCTACAATGGAGTAGTGTGAAGTTCAGAGGTTATGAAATCCAGTGTATCTCTTGCTGGGTTGTAGCAGATATGATAGAGTTCTATTGCCAGTTTTTTTTTCCCTTCTTTCCATACTGTGTCTTTCAATACACATTGTAAAAATACGTTTTCCTCCACATTTCGTTTAGAAATATCTTCAATAATGGAAGGCTCATCTTTTCTCTGAGTCTTTGTTACTGGGAATTTAAAGCTGCGTCAGGTGCAGGATTTCCATTGCCAGCATCAGAAGCTCTCTGTTCCTAGAACATTTTTAACACAGGTGACTGAATTAGGAAACCTGGACTTACCCCCAGGCTTTTTATTCTTCCTTAGCTTTCACAGGGGTTGGAAGGGACCTCTGGAGATCATCTAGATCAGTCCCTCTGCTAAAGCTGGTTCACGTCAAGCAGGGCAAAGAACCGCATCCAGCTTTCCTGCTGTGCAGGTCATTTCATCATCTAACAGAGACTGAATGTAAGTTGTCAGCCATGTCACTTAAACTAATAACCTTTGGGGCCTTGGGAGTAGGTTTAGGTCTCTGTGTGACAGAGAGGAGTATCCAGATGTGGGTTTCAGCTCAGCTTTGAAAGCATTTAGGCCTCCCTCCTCAGAGCATGGACATTTTTTACATTGTGTCTTTAATGGACAAAGCTATACTTGAATTTTTAATCTTGGCTGTGAGGCTTTCTCCTATGCCTTTCTCTCCCTGGAAACAGTTTTTCCTTTATTGTCCAAAAATATTTCATGTCCTGACACCCCTTCTGGCCCCCAGTTCCATTGCTGGGATCCAGGAGGGGAGCTCAGCTCCTGGCAGAGCAGATGGCAGTAGATGGCAGCAGCAGTCCATGGAGGGAGCTGTGTATGGCAAAATAAGTGATAGGAAGCAGAGGGGCTCACAGGAGACTGGCATTTTAAATATAATTATTTTTTTTCCCCTGGCACATCTCTGGTTCTGATTTTTTCCCCCAGATTGCCTACATGTTCTATAACAATTATCCAGAAGGGTTTTTCATTTTATTTGCTATTAGAGTTCTGCACAGGGGTGATCGATAGAAGCTTTGGCTCTGCATCCCTCTAAACAGAAGCAAGAATAGAATGTGGGAGGCTCAGATGATTTATCTGTGAAATACAGCACTCAAATTTATTCTTGGTTTTCCTAATATTTGGCTCCTTGCAGACATGCTTACAAACGAAGGTGTTTCCAAATTACTTAATTGGCTCCTTGTGCCTCTGAAGCTGCTGTTCTGTATTAGAGCAGAGAAACCTGGAGGAACTACTTTTCTCCCTTTTTTTTCCCTTTTCAATGGCTGTACCTCAGTACCATGGCTATAAGGAAGGGAAGAAAAAATCTTCTTTTTTTTATTCTATGAAGTAGGATCCCACAGGACAAAAAGATGGCCTTTTTGTAATCTTGCAAGTCAGGGTTTTGAATTATGGTCTGCTTGCCCTCTCAAGTGACAACAGAGGCAAGGGATTTAGCCGTTGAACCAGCAAAGTGGATAATATCCTCCAACACTAAATTCAGGCATTGTTTTGTGGTCTGGACCTGCTTGATGCCCATGTGTACCCCGCTGGTCTGGAGTTCACAGGAGCCGTGCTGATTTCTTCACACTCTTCTGTCACTTAAAACACCTGCTTCCCAAAAGCAACCTGCAGTTTAACAGTTTCACAAGTCAGGCGTATGCAACAGCTACATGCAGACAGATACATTAAGTGGGAGCAGAAGACTACCTACTAAACAAAACAGAAGAGGACTTGTTTAACAAACAATGTAATTGCACGACCTTCACTCTTGTTGGACTCTTGGTGCTGTCTGACTCCAGGAGGGCAGGGTTGTCCCTACTTCATCAAGCTAATTTTCTTGTTGTGAGCACCCACACTCAGCCTAGCTTCTAAAGACAAGTCCATGAAACATGGTGGTTCCTGGCCTCCAGGTAGTGACTCCAGTCCTGCAGAGAAGGACTTGGAAATTCTGGTGGATGAAAAGCTGGACATGAGCTGGCAACATGTGCTCACAGCCCAGAAGGCCGACTGTGTCCTGGGCTACATCAAAAGCAGCGTGACAAGCAGGTCAAGGAATGTGATTCTGTTGCTCTGCTCCGCTCTGGTGAGACTTCACAGGAATACTGTGTCCAGCTCTGGAGTCCTCAGCACCAAAATGACATGGACCTGTTGGAGTGGGTCCAGAGGAGGGCCACAAAAATGATCGGAAGTCTGGAAGACCTCTCCTATGAAGAAAGGCTGAGAGAGTTGGATTGTTCAGCCTGGAGAAGAGAAGGCTCTGGGGAGACCTTATTTCAGCCTTCCAGTACTTAAAAGGTCCATATAAGAAAGGTGACAGTCTTTTTAGCAAGGCCTGTTGCAACAGAACAAGGAGTAATGGTTTTAAACTAGAATAGGGTAGATTTAGACTAGATATAAAGAAGTTTTTTAAATGAGGGTGGTGAAATACTGGCACAGGTTGCCCAGAGAGGTGGTAGATGTCCCTTCCCTATAAACATTTAAGGCCAGGTTGGACAGGGCTCTGAGCAACCTGATCCGGTTGAAGATGTCCCTGCTCACTGCAGGGGGGGTTTATCTAGATGAGCTTTAAAGGCCCCTTCCAACCCAAACCATTCTATGATTCTATGGCTCCTGGATCATTTGCCTCATGTAATCATAGACCTATGTTGCTGAATTTGTAATAAAAAATGACCTCTCCCTGATAAATTACTTTTGGGGAGTGTGATCCAGCCTGTTGTTTAGAGGTTGCATGCATAAAAAGAGACTTGCATAAATTACTGACACTTTCTCATTAAGCTTTAGAAATGTGTGTTTCAGAGAGAAGTAGCAAGACCGAAGACAGCACTGATATGCAAAATGGAGTCTGGAGGTTTTTAAGGATACAGATGGGGAGTTCAGTCTTTCTCACAGAAATCATAAATTGCAAGAATGGGTTTCCTATTCTAGTCACAGGAAGTCTGTGTGTCGATGCAGTTTCATTCCCTGTTACTCCACCTGTCTTACTAGGTGCCACTACCCTTCAAGTGCTTTATTCTGCTCTTGTTTTAACCAGTTTGCTACAGGCTGCATTAAACCTGGTGCAGGCGGTAGGGCCAGACACAAACATCACTAGAAGAGCCATTCAGATGGGCTTCAGGTGATAATGTTGTAAGTTATTAAATAACTGATATGTTCCTTCCCCTTACTTTTGATCAGAAAGAACACTATTTTGGGCGATGGAGGATGATTACATGCTACCCTTGGAAAGCATATTTGCATTCTGAACTGTGATATAGAGCAGAAAGAGTGAGTTACGTATATTTTGCCATTTTTGTGGCTTACAGAAAATTAGTGTCCATGCTTCGAGTTTTTGGCTTTGGGATCATTTTTCTTGCTTTGGAAAGAAATGTATATCTGATGCATGGATGGTGATAGACAGAAATGAGAAGAGTAGCTCGAGGTTGCTTTTGCTGGTTCCAAAGGTTGGCTGGAACCTGGAGTTGTTCAGTCTCTGAACATTAATATTGGCTTTGTAAGTAGTAGAAATTATGGTCCTCAGCTGCTACCATTAGGTAAGGGTATACAAGTTGTCATTCTTAAGCTTACAGTGACAAATGAAGGCACTCAGCCTGGTGTAAGTTTCTAAGAATGTTCACAGCAAATCAGCAGTTGCAGATGCCTATCTGTAGTCTACTGCCAAATGGTAAAGCATGCACATTGCAATTAAAAGTTTCCAGATTATTAGAAGCAACTTTGAAGGGGATTTGAAAGTAATGCTAAGAATTAAAAGGAATCTAAAGTGTTCCTTAAGGCAGCAATTCCCACTGCTATACCCTAAGCATGGTGGCGGGACTTCCATTGTAATTAGCCACTCATCTTCATTATCTGGACCTTCTCTTATAGGTGAAAATGCCCATTAATACACACTTTGAAGAAGAAGCTTGTGAGAAATTAAAGTAATATCTGTGGAGGTTGTACTGACCAGCTTGAGTGTAAAGAATGGAATTAGCCCTCCAGCAGTGGGTATTCATAAGACATTACTACATGTAACTTATCCACAAAATTGTCCAGTTACATAATTAAAAAAACCAGCAGCCCCTAGTACTGAATTTTCCTACTGCTTAGCAATTTAAGGGGGAAAAAAGTTCAGAAATACTTTAAAATACACAAAAAGTCTGGAACTTTTCTTGGAGTATCTGAGATTGATTTATAGATGTATAATACAATCTTGACTATATTGCTGTGTCCCATGAGAGACCTTTAGAAAATGATAAACACAAGTATGAAAGAGAGTGACATAGGGATGGCTGTATCTGGAAAGATGATGGAGAGTCTGCTAGATAGCAAGAACTGTATCAGGGAAGTCTTTGAGATCTGCACAGGAAAGGCTGAGCTACTTTCATTGCAGAAATATGAAAGATAGCTTGCTTGTATTAGATACCCTTTTCCTTTTCTTAAAGTGGGGATCTCTGTAGGTGGCCGAGAATCTGCCTTTGTAATGTAAGCAGTAGTGGTTCTGCTTTTCAGGTATAGAAAATAGGGCTCAGACCTAGTTGTCAGCACAAGTATTCTGTGGTATATTTTAGAGCTGAATTTTGGATATTCTTTGTGAAGGAACAGAGAACAGATTTGGATGTGAAGAAATCAGGAGAATATACGTAAGTGTGCATTTGAAGTGTTCAAGCAAATGAATGAAATTTATCCGCAAGTAAGGAGTCAAAAAAGCATCACTCATCAAAACAAGATGATTAAGTGTAGAAAACTGGGAAATTGAAGAAATCAAGCTGTGTTAGGTCTTGCACGGGGCAGCAACGGATTCTTAAAACATTTAGAGAAAATGAGAAGACAGAAAACCTGATGAACCATTCTTCAAGGAGGATGCAATTGAGATAGTAATTTAGATACACCTCAAAGAAAACACAATTCCTTGCTACATTTTTTGATAATAATAGCAATGGCAATGTTGATATTAAGAGTACAGACAAAGATTATTAAGGTTGAAGAGATGAAAGTTGAAAATAATACACTGAGTTAAAAACAAAAATCAAGAGCATAAAATGCTTCAGTTGGGAGATTAGGGTATATGCTGAAGACTTGTATTTCAAGACAAATAGCAGAAAAGATAAAAATTAATACAGTTAAAAAGGGGGGAAATGCTGTATGAGCGCTAGATACAGCCTGTTAGTAAAAATATTAACTGAAAGTCTAATTAAATATGTGTAGAGAAGTGGGAAATGGGGTAAAGTATCTCATGCTGGTTTAAGGTAGATTTTTTTTTGGTAACAGAGTTTAGGGTTTTGCTTTTTTAGTTCTGTGATGGAAACAGAGTTTGAACTGAAGAACCACCAACATGCTGGATGTAGATAATTAGCAGATTTCCTCTAAGATTGGTCTTGTAGCTAATCTTGTTTGATAGCTAGTTAATAGCTATGGTAAAAATATAGGAGCTTGCTGATGAAACAACATCTGTAGGAATGTATTAGAGTAACTTTTTTTAACTGGAATGTCCTCAAGATGAGTAAGTAACAAGAAACAAGAGGAAACATTGAAGTAAACTCATGGCCATACCTCTGCATCAGCCAAGCTAGGAGTGATATTTTTCAATGTATTTCCAATAGAAGAATGAAAATACTAGTGCCATTACAAAAGCTACTGGTGAGAATTTTTATGTGGGTGACTGTATAAGTTTCTGACTCTCTCCCTACATTCAGAGAAGCTAAAATCAAATTGGAGCAGGGATTGACAAGTCTGTTACGGTCGAGCCAAACAAAATGAAAAATAGGATGGGTTACACTGATACTAAACTGCAGATGCTGAAGGAGCCGTTTAGTTTGTTGAAGGGGAAATGCGGTGGTTGGGTCTGCTTGGACAAAAATCTTACAGAATATCTCTTCATCTGTAGTCAAAGAGGTTTAAAAGCAGTATCAATTTTCTCTGCTTCAAGCTGGGGAGCAATCACAAATATTGTAATTGGAGAAAATGTTCTGTCATGGACATGTTATTGAATAGTGGCATGTTCCAGCATGTATCATATTCTGCAGAAACAGATGGTTCAAGGGACTGAGATGCTGGTGTCAGAGTCATGGTACCCCTGACTGGATGCAGACAACAATCTATGTGCAAGATGGGCCTTAACAGCCCAGAGAGTAGCAGGTTATGAACTATATTTGCTTAATAATAGAAATACAGGAATAAGTCTGAAAGCACTCCAAGCAGCTATATCGCTGTTCTGTTGATCTTCATTAAGAATGCTGGGTGACAAAAAAAACAGTTGGATTTTAATTCTTTTTATTATCTGTTATATGGACAAGCAAAAGCCTGGAATTCAATGGGGGCATGCCAGTTTCTCTTCTTTCCTGCAAGGTACTCAGGGTGATTAAGTGAGCCCACTGTTTGAATCTGATACCTTAGAAGTATCAGATGGAGCAATGATAGGAAAATATTCATGGGAATGAGGCAAAGATATAAAAACAGGTCCAACGTGGTTTCATGTCAATATGTGCTGCTCATTCAGACTGTTTTCAGACCTTGGAAGCTGAGAGCAGGTTAAGTAGAATGAGGAAAACGCTGTGACATTTAAAACAGACAGAGAAAGTTGAATTCACAAGGGTAATCTTTTTCTCCTGAAGGCAATTGTATTTTCTGAAGTCTTCATTCCTCCTAATGCCTCACATCTTTGAGATTATCTTAATTACATACGAAGGTAATATAGCAGCAGAGTAAATTTTGGAGCATTTGGAGCAGCCAGGAGTGGAGCTGGCAAGTATCTCTACAGAGACTCCACCTGGTGCATGGTGCACAGTCAGGTTATGCCTAAAAGACTTTAAAAGCCAGGAATATTCCTATTTCATGCCTTGGGATACTTAACTCCATCCAGAAAGGATCCCTACTAGATCAAGAAGCTATCCAATATTCAGAGTGTGTAGTGTCTCACTTGGGTAGCAACAACCTAAATGGAGAAGGCGGAAAAAGGGATATAGCGGGGTGGGGAAATGTGGGGAAAAAAACCCCTCCTTAAGGAGACACAGCATTATCTAGCGACAGAGCCAGGAATAGAAACCCAGATTTTTCCAACCTCTCCTTAATCTCCACAACACAAAAGGAGGTTCCAGGCTGTGGCATTTGTCACCCTAGTTGCCTGCAAGCCACTTCAGAGTCACACTTACCACATTGCACGGCTGAAAATGACCACTGCTACTGCTGGCACAGGTAACCTGTAGCTGCTGGACTACTACTAGCTACTGCTACCTGGAGCAGTGCCTCCAGTGTTTTCCTAGATAAACCCTATTAGAAATAGGGTGGCCAGCAGGACTAGGGAAGTGATCGTACCTCTGTACTCAGCACTGGTGAGGCCACACCTCAAACACTGTGTTCAGTTTGGGGCCTGCCACTACAAGAAAGACTTTGAGATGCAGGAATATGCCTAAAGAAGGGCAATGGAGCTAGTGAAGAGTATAGAGAACATGTCTTGTGAGGAGCAGCTGAGGGAACTGGGGTTATTTAGCCTGGAGAAAAGGCGGCTGAGAGGAGACCTTATCACTCTCTACAGCTACATGAAAGGAGGTTGTAGAGAAGTGGGGGTCGGTCTGTTCTCCCAAGTAACAAGCGATAGATAAGACAAGAGGAAATCGCCTTATGTTGTGCTGGGGGAGATTTAGATTGAATATTAGCAAAAATTTCTTTGCCAAAAGTGTTGTCAGGCATTGAAACAGGCTGGCTAGGGAAAGGTAGTGGAGTCCCCATCTCTGGAGGGATTTAAAAGATGTGTAGATGTGGTGCTGAGGGACATGGTATGGTTTAGTGGTGGACTTGGCAGTGCTGGGTTAACAGTTGGACTGAAAAGCCAGCTTTCAGGTTACCGAAAGCCAAACATTAAGGCCTCTTCCACTTAGCCTTATTTATTTCAGTACACTTAGTATTTCCCATTAACTGCTGAACAAATGTAATGACTCAGTAATGTAATAAAATCTGTATAAAGTGCACATGGCTTAAGTGGGTACAGACTGAAATGCACAGCATAAAAAGGAGTTCTGCATGAGCTGGACATGGATCACCTGGGTAACATTTGTGTAGGACAGCAGTAGATCAGGCAAACCTCAGGATGTGTCTAAAAGCAGACCACACTTTAGCAGGCTGTTCCTTCCTATAATGTTAATAAGCACTTCTCTGGTCATTACGGAAGGATATAGCACAACAGCGGAAACTTGGAGTAAAGATAGACTTCAAGAAAAGAAAATATTCTGTTTCTTCTCTTTAAGTGTCTTTAGAGCAACCTGTGTAACTTTGTTCAATTTTTCCATCCAAATAATTAATTCCTGTAATCATTTAATGGCGAGATATCTGCTGGTCAGGTTATTATGAGTAAAGGAGATTCAGCCCTTGAGATCAAAGGGTTTAGTTACTGCTGAGCAAAGAATTAAGACTGTGGATTTCAGGTTTTACATTAATGATTATTGTAGATTATGACATTACTTTCACCTAAGTACTCCCCATCTGTACTTATCTGAAGAGTATCGCATACACCATTATCTGAAGTTCAGTGAATTATCCTGACTGTCTTGTAGTTTTTTGCTGTGCGCATGGCAAAAAACCTTTCTAATCAGGATCCTTTGACTGACTTGCTACAGACAAAACAGGAATCTGCCAAAATCTTATGAGATTAGATTATGGCATGCTCAGACTGAAAATGCGTAGCCATGTGTCATGAAGGTATGTTTGTATTTGGGTATGTGCTAAGCAAGAGATTTTTTTTTTTTCCCCAGCAATGCTTAATGACTGGAAAGGCAGTGCCTGCACTTCAGATGCAGTATCAGTGTCTGCGCTGCAGCTGCCACCAGCATGGCTGGTTCAGGCTGAAAGATGGCTATGGTAAATGCACAGGTAGAGATTAGGAGATTTGTTAGTCCTCATTGCTTTCACTTCAAAATCAATGAGAAACTGGCAATTTCTAGAACTAAGAGACAATCTACTGAATACTACCAGCTTTTTCAGCTGAGTTTTCTGGGAGGAGTAACCTTTTCCAGGAGTCAACCCTTCCTCAGCTCCCATGCTCTGCAATCCAGTCTTAATGCTTCCTTTTTCTCCCTCTTTGAGGTTTTGTAGCTGTCTGAATACATCAGTACCCAGCACTGTTTCAATGTTTTAGCCTATCTTGAAGATTACCTCCACATGTGTGGTAAAGTGAGGCTATTGCTTCATCTCACAAGCAAGCAACTGACGTGTAAAGAGGTTGATACTATGGTGGGACTGGGAATTGAACCTTAATCTACTGAGTTTCGGATCCGGGGAATTAATTACAAATTTATTCGGGCTTGGACAATACTTTTCTAACAGGAATAAAAACCCCAGCAACAAAGCTGCATTCAGAGTAGAATAAGACCTTGCCTGACAGTACAGGTTGTTAAATTCTGTTCTCATTCTCTATGAAAAAGCTGTAGTTAGGCACTGTGCAGTGTCTAGATGTCTGATGTTTGCCATTTTGTAGTTACAAGAACAGATGACTTATATCATGTCAATAATCTTATATCCTTGAGGTATTTATATCTCGTCTAATCTCTGTGTAATGGATTATACACTCCTCTTGCACTAGGGGTTTAAATTTCATTATTCTTATTAAGATGTCATTTCCATAGCTGCTTTATTCATTTCTATTTTACAAAGGCCTGTGCTGAAACTGGTGGCTTTGATAACCGATTACAATAATGTCTTTCAATTATGTTACAAGTAGAAGACTCTAGTAGCTAATATTTAGAGAGTAAAATGTTCATCTTATATTTGACCTGACACTTGAGATGTGCAAGCGTTCTCTGGTACTGTTGTTATTCTAAAACATTTTTAGAGTGGGATCAAATCTCACACATTTTAGACACATAGAAAGAGACATGTTACCTGCCCCAAGGAGCTTGTATTTTAAGATGAGACAAGACAAATATCAGACAAGACACTTGACAACAGATCAGTTCTACAAGAGTCTAGGGGAGGAGAGAGAGAAGCAGGTTTGGAAATGAGCTCTAGAATGTTTTAAATGTATGGTAGCATGTGAGAGGCACAACACTCTCAATGGGAAGTGAAATCAGGTGCAAGATTTAGGACCTTTGACTGGAAGCAAGGGATACAAGGAGAGCTGTGCTTTGCAACAAGCTGGTTGCAAAGCCCTTTTGATACTGCTGTCAGGGTAGTTTTCATGGGAAGTGAGAAGTAGCTACATCTGTCCAGAGACAGGCAGGATGTGTGGAAAGCTTTTATCTCCCCAGCCTTGCCAAGGCATTGAACTAGAGCTTCTGACACAAATTCAAGCGAATTTTCCTCCCGTTAACATCTACGTTGGTTATGTATCCCAGGGACAAGTCCAGCAGGAGCTAAGAGGAGTCAATACTGGGCTGATTTCTTCTTGCAGCTCATGACTTGATCATGTTCACATAGGCCCAGAAGGCAGGAATCCCTGCAGCTAGCCCCCCTTTTTACTGGATAAAGAGAGGCAGGAGACAAGAACCACGGACTATGATTCATTAGCTCTCTTGTGGCAGTAGTGTTACTAGTTTGACAAATGAAATGGAGAGATAGACAGGAGTCAGCATGAGATCTATGACCTTTGTGAGTCCTTGGGATGAATCTGTCTCCTCTTGATGGAGGTTTTGAATGAACAGCTCACCCAGGTGAACCATCCAACCGCATCTTTGTTTCAAGAGTGCCGTAGGTGTGACTGACAGTTAAAAGGCGCAAGATGAGAACTGTATCCTCAGGAGCCTGCAAGCCATTGTTTCACTGTAGCTTTCTGGTAAGAAGTGACACATCTCTAAGGAATACTAACTGTATTATCATTCATTAATTTGACATGAAAGTATGACCTTTGTCTCAATTAAATAGGATCTGGGGAAAGAGATGCTGCAAAAGCAATGATTGCACAGTCACAGCAACTCTGCCCTACTTATTCCATCTACTGTCTTAAGGTCTTAAGATCTGAAACGTTCACATGCCATGGAAAAAAATGCAATGTTTGGACTTAAAGATTTTGGAGAACTCTATAAACATTGGTAGTTTATGCTAAACGCCTTCTACTGCTGAAGCTTGCAATGAGGCTTACATCAAAGCTTATGGTGACAGGGCAAATAGGACAACATGACTTCGTGTTTGGGCCCCATCAACTCCTCTTGTGCTGGTAGCGTAATGCAATAACCCTGTGATTTGGTCACTGTGGAGACTCTGAGTTTGAGTATTGAGTGGACTTTCTCTTTTTGGCAAGGATGTATAGCTCTTTAATTTGCTCTGAGACTGCCCTGAGAAGTGGTATGGCTGAAGCTCATGAATTTGAAACTGATTGGTCAAAGCAAGGGGAAAAGCATAAGTAGATTTATTAGCTACAGATCTGTGAAAGACAAGCTGCCCCTCCCTGCATTAATCATCTATGGTCAGATTACCTGCAGTAATTGTTTTACTAACCAAAAGCAGAAGGAGAGGAAAGATGGGGAACTTTTCCATAGTAAACAGGGAGCGTGCTATACATATGGAGAAAAATGCAGGTGCTAGTGACAAGTGCATGCACTGAATAGTTCCTTGAGTACATCACAATTATCAGGCCAAGGGAGATAGATGATGTCTTCAAATGCCAGAAGTGTGTGTTAGGTTTAGTGTGGCAGTGAAATTATGAAACCTACCATGACGGTGAGAATGGAAGTCAGATAATGGCTGTGATTTAAAAGATCTGGTTTCAAGTCTCTCTTTAGCAGCTTCTTTAGGCAAGTTAATATGTGCCTCTGTGCTTGGCCTACCTGTGAAGTGCAGATAACATTTGTAGTGATAGTATTTATATTAGAGATTGAGAGGCTCTCAAATGTTATGTTTGTTAAAGATTCACAAAACAAGGTCTGTTGCACCTGGGACAGGGAACAAAAGCCATTTCAAGTGCTTCAAATGCTATAGGATGTTTGCGTTTCCTAGCTATGAAATATTTTTAGAAAACTCTTGTCACATAAATCTGTGTCTTAATGATGGTGGGACATATGTCCTGGGCCAGTAGATTTTTGACTGCATGACTTGAGTATCACCAGGAAAACCTGGAACAAACCCTATGGTTTTCCTATGCTGATCTGTACCTGAAAACTGTTCTTAATGTTATTTTAGCCCTGGAATATGACTCTTTTCGTATCACTCTCTTTGTCACGAACTCTTCGTTTAGTTAAAAAAAAAGCCAAGTGGTAAAGGCATAGAATTTAAACTGCTAGATGTGAACCTTCATGGACTAGATTCCCATACCTAACAACGCCAATTTTAGTTCAAATTTTCAGAAGTTGCCTCAAGGTGAAGCCTTACAGCAGCTGAAAAGTGGAGAGTGCAAGCACATCGTTTTCAGACCCCCAACAGAATAAAACACTGAGCAACCTGGTTTAATTCAGTATTAATCTTATTTTCATCAGGCAGCTGGACTGAAGACCTCCTGAGGTCCCTTCCAACCAGAGGTATTCTGTGAAATATGGAAGAAGCTATCTATCATGATGATGCATCTTCAGGCAGACACGCACACACATGCATGCACACAAGAGATGTGGGCCAAAGCTGTGTCTTAGGACTGTAACATGTAAGCAAGTGTTAGAGAGTTCTTTTACAGCTGCCTTTTTCGGTATCAGGATGTACTCTTGTGATGTTACATTTTCAAAATGGTGTAAACATAAAGAAACAGGAAAAAAAAAAACTATAATGATTCTCTCAATATGGCTTTGGAGTACACGGAGAATCATGAGATAACAACTTCCTTTATCTAATAATATTAATTTTCAGGGAGCAGTCAGCTATTACTACTTCTGCCACAAATATATCGACATCACAACCTTAGTTCTTCTACTAGAGATTCTGGCAGCCTGTGATTTTGTAAGTCTCTGTTCCCTTTTTAAAAAAATTACATTTCTAGTCCTTGGCTGGAAGAAAAAAAAACTAAATTATTCTTCTGCATTTCAGACTAAGACAGAAATATCCTTCAAGTGTAGAATCGTATATTTTGAGAAATGTATTTGCTATTACAAAGAAAGAAAAAAGTTGTGAGTTTCATAGTAAAATATGCTTGCAGAGGTGATGGGAGATGGTGATCTCCACCATCAGTTCACAGAATGTTTCTGAGGCTTTTTCATGCTGCAGTGCAACTTGATTTAAAGTAAACTTCCTGCTGCAGAACAGGAAAACTCCTCCTTCAAATTTACCTGTTTTCCTCTGAAAATCTCTCAAATAGGCTGCTGCAAAACTGGAGTACTGGTTATAAGAATTTTGTAATTACACTTACATATGTGTTCAGGTAGAAAATAAGGTATATATCTTCCTTCACTGATCAGTGCTGAAATCTTGCTTTAAGGCTTTTCTCTCTAATGGTGGAGTATTGGAATATGTAAGTAATTCATGGGGCAAGATAAGATTGCCCTCAGCAGTAACACAATTAATATTTTGTAAGACTTTTCTCCAGAAAAGTATGCACCTTGGAAATATCAGTGTCATTTATTGTATTTCCCATATATGGCTCCATACTAACATATTACTTGCTCATTAATAAAAAACCACAGTGGTTTTTCTGGAACGCCATGGACCACCTTTGACTAAGACTGCAGTAGAAAAAAATTTCTGAAAACTTGTAGGAGATTAGTGGTGGAGGTTGCACATCTGTAGCCTGTGTGCTAATACTACATTTTATTTGTTTTTCTCTGCTAGTTTATCTCAGTTAGCTCTGAATGTTATAAAAATCAATACATATTCAAAATAAACACTAATTATACTGTACATCTTACAGTTTACAAATCCATTTTAGTTACATAATAGAAGTGTAATAATAACAGTTCTGGCAAAAATAGAACTCCCTCAGAGCGCTAGAAAGCTGGAAAGAAATAAAATGAGACCTCAGAAAGGAAAAAGTCTCAAGTTGTGTGGACAAATCTGTGTAGGAGCTGAAGTAAACACAAATCAAGATATATTTGATTTCAGCTTTCATTTTTAAGATACTTAGGAGCTTTATAAGTACATGTTTTAGCATGTGTGTGCTAAGTTTTTCAGGATTTCCAGTTTCTAAACATACATTTCTGGGCTGAGGGTAAGATTCCCAGGACCTACTTAGTAGCTTAGCACCTACTGCTAAATAAAAGGTTATATACTACTTGATATTTTCTGTAATATTTGTTGAGACATACCCTTGTAAGTATTTGAAGAAAAACGAAGAAACGATCAGGATGACTGAACCTTACTCATAATAGTGGTAAAGCCTCTGACAGCCAGACTGTACAGCTTGTGCTTTCTGCAAAATATATGCCATGAATGGGCAAAGAACAGAAAACAAAAATGAAAATTCTAGGCAAAATACTAACTCCAGTATGTTGGGTTTGTGTTTGAAAGGGTTTTGGTAGCAGAGGGGGCCGTGAGGTGGCTCCTATGAGAAGCTTCTAGAAGCTCCTCACAGGAGCCACTCCATAGCCCCCACCCACTACCAAACCCTTGCCAGACACAAACCCAGCACATCCAGGCAGGCGTATATCTAAATATTGTTAAACACCTCTGCAGGCCAGACTGTACATACTGGCCTTTCTGCAAAAGATATGCCAAGCATGGGCAAAGGACAAGAAATAAGAAAATTCTAGGTGAAATACTACCTCTAGTATTTTGGGGTTTTGTCTGGAGGGGGTTTGGTTCTAGAAGCTCCCACTACTAGCAAAACTCTTCCAGACACAAACCCAACACATCCAGGCAGGTATATAACTACATATGTTAAACACTAGCAAGCCTAGAAGATTCAAGTTGAAACGATTCATCTTTCAAACAGAGTAAATAATGTTGGCGAGAGCCTCAGGAGGCAAACTCTTTTCTAGAAAAAATAGGAGAGTAGGAGCTTGTCTGAAAGGGTGAGAAAAAACCTAAGGAGTATTTGCTGACCAAAAAAACTCTGACACAATAGAAAGGGCTGTGAAGATGACATGTTAGCATAACATGTCCTTGGGGAAGCTGAGGAGGGAATGATCAGAAAATCCCTCTGAGAAACAGTCTCCCTGGTTTCTAATAATGGTAGAGAGGCTGCTGAAGGTGGTAGGGAGAGAGAGAGGTCTTTTCTTTGGGGAAGATCTGGCTTCTCATGGCAACAGAAAGGCTTGGTGAGGTTGAAGGTGAAGAGCAGCCCTACCATGGGTGCTGGTGGAGAAGGGAAAACATGGAGGAATTGAGCACACTGTGGTTCAGGGCAAGAGGTGGGATCTGTTCAGAAGGATTTAGCTTTGTCAGCACGAGGCAGGTACTGGGCCAAGTGCTTTCTGAAGCCCTAGGCATAATGATATAGCAATTTGTTAGTGAAATAAGTGATTGCAAGGTTATTTTCTGCAGTGATATTTACTGTTTGATAGTTTGACCCTTTCACTGGAAATAAATGGAAAGGGACTTTCTGACCTGGATTTCTTCAAGCTGCTTTAAAAGAATAGAGGAATTCAACTCAATCTGAAATTACATCTGTTTGTTGTTGAGGTTGCATAGATCTAAATCCTGTCCCCTCTAGCATGTTCATACCCAAAAAGAGGTAGCATATAGCAGATCTAAATAATATTTTTAGAGACCTGTGCTTTCTGTGCTGTCCTGTCTCCTTTTGGGGTCCTCATGGATGCAGAAATAGCAGCAGCAGCAAAAAAGCTGCAGGAGACACTGGCGTAGCCAGACAAAGATTATAGCAATCAGCACTTATAGCTGCATTTAGAAAACACTCTCAGATTGAACACTGCAATGGTTTTGTAAAAGGGGACTCTTTTTATACCCCAAGACTTACTTCATTTAGGTACACAATAACCTTAATTATTGAGGTCCAGTTGTAAAAGAAAAACGTTTGTAGTAAAATGAGCTCAAAAGTCATGCCAGACACACAAAACTGTCCAGCTGTAATTATATGTGCAGAGTCCAGTGCTATCTGTTTGAACACAGCACATGCAGGTACCAGGAACTACTTCAGACACGCCCTGTAGGTAGTTTAAGTTAGATACGGGGGTGTAAGTGTCTGATGTCCACATTAAAAGTTTTGCCATTTTTTCTTATGGAGCAAGCAGTCATACCTGTAAAGGGTGTCATTATGAGCACTGGTAGCTCATGGGGATGGTTTCTTTGATGCACTTCTATAGAAAGGAATATTCTCAATTGCTTGATTGTGTGCAGAAGACAGGCAACACATTTTGGCATTTATGAAGACCTTTATGGACCTGCAGCACCAGAGATGTACACCTTTGTAATGTACATTCAAAGTTCACCTGGCTGCTTCATTGCTGGAAAGCTGCTGAAGGATTTTACCTTTCAGAAGACCTAGCGTGCACAGTACAGCCACAAAGCACTCTGTTTAGAAACTGAATTCCAGCCATGGGTCTTTGTTGAAGTTTCACTGCTGAGATTTCAGAGGTAAATGGGTTGTTGATGTGTGTGAAAGACTGAAAGAAAAAAAACAATATCAGTGTTAGGTTGGTCCCTCACCCAGCCTGAGATACTGTGGAGTTGATGTCAGTGTGCTTAGAAAGAATCTGAGGTGCTATAGGGTTCACTTCAATGTGCTGTAGAGGGAAAGTGGGATTTCTTGACTATGTTGAAATAAGACTTTTGACTTTTGTAAAGAACTGGCCTTTTAGTATATAAGTACTTTTTACAAAGAGGAGGCTGGAAATTTATATTGTTAAGATGACATCATTATCCTGTTCAGTGTATGACCCAGACATCTTCACAGCTATTTACAGCTTTATGTTCTTGGAGCATCAGAGTATGTCTTCCTCAAAGAAGGAGTAGCAGGCAGGTATTTATGTCCATCTATTCAGTGGCTACTGTGTACTGCTGACAAAAAAGAAAAATTAAGGTATGCTATGAGTTTCAGGGTGGTGGAATGGAAAGCAAGTCTTTCTTTTTAGATTATCATACTCTAAATAGACAGGAAATCCACAGGATTTCAATTTAGTACTTATTTTTTCCATGGTTATGTCTCCTCTTACTCTAAATAGAGTGAAATCTTTGAAGGGATGTGGAATAATGCTTTTTTTATTACAAGATAGAGAAAAAGGCCAATTATCTCGAAAGATGAGAGTGTGCCAGTAAAACCCACTGGGAGCACAAGCAGAACAGCACAGCTTGAATTGGGGTGAGAGATTGGGGAATTCTCTTAAAAAGACTTGTCTGTCACGACCCTTAGTGCCCAGTTCTGTAGTATCTACAAAGAGGAGTAATCATAGCCTGATGATGACATATATTCCTATTTTTTTGGTTCTCCATTCCTTTCTGAAAGCAAAAGCAGGGAACATTATATTGGATATCCCAAAACTTTTTATGACACATTCCCGTCCCTCAGTTATTTTGGGAATTGACAGCATTAACATGTGCAGCATCTCTTTCCACTTGCATGGTCAGAGAGGCAGATGAATTTAATCAAACAATTTAATAAATGAGCCCCACTAAATAGCAGGTTACTAAATTGATCTAAAATTCTTCCAGTAGTAAATGTGACCAAAGAATAAGCCTTTTCTTTTTTAGGACTGTCACTGATCCCCGTAAATGCCTTCAGTGTTCTCCCTCCCAGTAATTACCAGGGTTCATTATGCAATCATAGATGTGATGAAATAGTTTGCCTGCCTTTGAAGCATGCCAAAGCCAGTTACACATTAGTAATAAAACATTTTCATAGCCCATTTCACCCCTACTTACAATCACTTAGCACTTTTTTATAGAAATGTAAGATCATTGCCAATACCTTGACAGGTGATATGACATTCTTGAATCATAAGGGAGACTTGAAACATCCAGTGGGTGATTATTTAAGGGCGCTCATGAATGAGATCTCAGAAAACCAACACATCGTGCTGTGTGTGTCAGCAGGACCGAAAAAGTATGGGTAAATGTCAGGTAGAAAGGAATGTATAAAAAGCAAGGGGCTTACTCTGCATCAGGAGAAATCCATTTTGGCAGTTTTAACTAATTCAATCTCTGATTATGGTGCAGCTTTTAAGGGAAACAACCTTAAAAAAAGCTAGAGAGCCTCTGCAGGTGCCAATTGTTAGGAAGAGCACTACCAGGCAATAGAAACCAAAAACACTTTAAGAAAAACCTTAGCTCTGGAGTATTCATGATTAGAGGCTTAAACCCAGAAATATAAATTGTAGTCTGATGGCTTTTGGAAATTGGTATGCAATGCAAATAGCTCTTTTCCTGAAATTTTACAGGGACTACCAACTTTGATAAAATATATTCTATGAAAAAAGTACTGAGTAATGCCAAGTGATCATTGTTTGTCAGGTCTGAGAACATAACAGAGTATAATTGTTGGCAACCTCTGTATAAAGACTTGCTTTATAACTATCCTTTTATTAATACTGTGGAGAGTTTATCTGTTGTTTTGATTAGCAAGCTGTTCTCCGGCCATGGAATAAATATGTGTTATGGTAGATTATTTGATATGGTCTGCTTGTGAAAGTAATAAAACTGGGAAAGTTTACATTGTAGGCAACTGAATAGTAGGTGGGTAGTCCAGAACATAGTGCCAGGGAGAATAAACAAGAAAGATAGATAGAAAGAAACTTTTAACATCAATTTAAACACAAACTCTATATTTCTTTCTAAAACCTCCTGGGGTAACATGCAAGTTACCACAACAAGGAAACTGATGTACAGTGGTAGCATTTAATTCTTTCTAGAAAATCCTGAAGATACTCCTCCCAACATTGTGTCTAATTACTGATGGATTTAGATGTTCTTATACCTGAAACTTTCAGATTAAGAGTAGAGCTCTTCTGTCAGATTGACTAGTGGTTTATACATTGAAAAGAGCTACTGCTGGGTATAAAATGAAGATGTAAGAACAGATTCTTTGAAAGCTGAGTTTGCTGTAGGAAAACATGACCAGCTGTGTGAAGAAAAATAAACCCCTTTTAAAGCAACTCATCCAGTCTTTTCCCCAACAGAGAAGGTTACATGTGCTTTGCTTTCACGTGGTTGAATAGCAACCATTTCAGAAATAGCTTGTAACATCTTAACAAGAAGCATTCTTTAGATGGGAGTCAAAATTGGGAGTCCTTAAAAAGGGGTAAAATCCACATCAAAATTCTGAGAAACAGAAAGCTCTCAGAAGAAGCAATGGCAGCAAAAAAAGTTGGGGAAGGGGTGTAAGCCCAACTGTTACAAGTTTTGCTGTATTTTCTGCTTATCAGGTTTAATGTGAGAGTAAGTCAAATGAGTGCACAATCCAAAATAGATCTGATGTTCAGTCACAAGGGGGGGAATGAGTGGCTTTTCTTGCAAAGGAGAAAAATTGCAGCAGCTCAGGTCCTGGCTGTGGAGGTGAAGGCTATTTTCTAAACCTTCTTCAGAGATGTCTGACATTTGAAGCAGAATGATGCGGATAAAGGAAAAGTCAACATATTTCTTCTAAAATGGGCAGAAAATAGACATCCATTATAAATCGGTACCTACCTTGTAAGTCAGAAAGCCTTGTATTTTATGAAACACATTTTAGAAAGAAATGTCTATTCAGGAAGATGTACTAGCAGACACATTTAATCTCTAGATAATAAAGGCCTCTCTTGTTAATGGTTATAATATGCACAGTTTAGTTTGTTGTGCCCTCCAGACTCTAGACTATATTATTAAAACCCACCTAGTGCTAGGGATGCTTTAATGATGCATGGGGATATTTGTGTGAAAGTATCACTTTGACTAAAGAACTCATCTTCTGCCACATGCAGATATACTGACAGGGTTGTATCAAATCACCTGCAATGTCAACTGCGTACTAAAATTCTCAAACATAACAACTAAAAGGTGGAAATTGGTTAAAATAATTTTATTTTGGTTTTTTCTATTTTTTTTACAATTATTTTAGTATCTATATAAACTTTCAGTGTTTCCTTAGCATGTTCTCTGTTGTTAGAGGGTATCTGTAAGCATCTAAAAAGAAGACAAGACTGCAGCAATGTATTTTTATTAAGAAATGTGGTAATTGCAAAGGCATGAGTGGGTTTGTTGAAAAAGATTTTGAAATGACCCACACTGTCAAAAACTCCCTATAGCATATAGTGCATATATGTATTTACTATATGTATGTATATATGTATTTACTACAGATAGATATTCTACATCTGTAATGTATTTTTTATGTATTTACGAGTGGCATCACCATGATTTTTTTTTCATACTAAATGAACAGAATAGGTGTTCAAAATGCATTCAGAAGGTAACCCTTTTTTCTGTGGAACAGGAAGAATGTACAACAGTTACTTCAGACAACAGAGAAGCTTTTGAACTCTAATCTGAAATACTCCATACTTCCCAGGGTATTCCTGTATAAGCTTTTCACAGTCTTTTTCTAGAGAGCAGAATACTGAGAACAGGACTGGGGGAAAAGCATGATACTGCTAGGAATCAATACCATTTTGAAATCAGGACTTATGCATTAGAATTTGCCTATGAAGTTTGTGATGGGTGGAAGTCCATTTCCACAGGTAGTCAAAAACTATTTTCTTCTCTGAACTAGTGTTTAAAACATTGGACACAGCAACATTAAGCAGAGATTAAGTTATTGAGAAGTTTATTTCTGCTTCGAAGTTCTGCATTTTAGTAAGTGAATAGTGCACACATCTGATGAGACAAGAAAAAGAGAATATATCCTTTGGGAAACTCTTCCCAATTAGTGAGCATGCTCTGATCTTGCCTTTTTTTACTGGCCAGGTGTCCCAGCTGCATATGTGCTCTTATACAGCTGTCAGTGTCAGATCTGTGGAACATGGAATTGGTTGTTCTCCACTGATGTACCATGGGTGTGCAAAAAAATATCATCTGTGGGAAGCTGAAGCGATTTATAATGCAGATCTTGCTTAAGGCATAATTTTCTGTGGAAAAGAGTAAGTTTTCTCAATTACTAGCCTGGTTGCCAAATGCTTTCATCATTCGTGGTTCATGAGATAGCTGACAATGGCTGCAAGCAAACCTAAATGTCCCTAAGCAGATTTAAGGGGCACCTGCAGGTTCCTCATGACTTTTGAGAAAAGGGAATTGGATAATATTTGTGGTTGACACTGACCAACTGTAAGGTCACTCATTTATACATTTATTGCTACATGCCAAGTGAAGGTATCTTTACAAGTAGGCTACTCAAAACTTGGGTCACCAGAATGTCATGGCTGTAGTTGAGCAACAACCTCTGTGGAGGCTTTGTGGGCCTGCTGATAGTGTGACTAGAGCTTTTGAAATGATAGTCCAAGCTGACATCCTGCTGGCTGGAAGACACTTGGGGAAGATCAATTTACTGCCAGTTTACAGTAGAGTAGGATAGTGAGAAACAGAGACAAAACTAAAACCACTTTCTCCCCTGCCTTTTCCCCTGGCTCTGCCCACCACGGGGGCAGTTTCTGGTGTCTCCTCACAGAGGCCTCCCACTCCCCCCCCACTACCAAAACCTCGTCACATAATCTGATACAAGTTTAATCATCTTAAATTTACTTTTGAGAAAAGGTTCAATTGTCTTAAAGACAAGTATTCTTGTCAATTTTCTGAGTTTCTCCTAGGGAAGGGAAGGCTTGGTCTGTACTTGTTAATAGCCCCACTGGAAGGATGCATTGACAAGGTCTTTCTGCTATCAGCACAGCACTTGTTTTCTTAAATCACTAGAGGTTTCAAACAAAGGTTAAGCTTGTTGACTGTCTTACCAAAGCAGAAATAAACTAGTCTGTTCTGGCATGGCAGTATTTCTGAGGTAATGAATTTGGAAGAATACTTGCCTTTATGCTCCAAGGTGTTTGTCACACACAGTGGGTTCAGACTTCAAATATGGGAGCAACGTAACATGAGGATAAGAGATTTCCTTCCAAGCTGTCTTTCTACAAAGTTGGTTTATGCATGAGAAGAACTGAATCCTCAAGTCTTATCTGCAGTGGAGGGAAATACATAAACCTTGTGCCTTACTACTTCTAAAATATTGACTATTTCAGCATCAGTGGAAAATGCATAATCACTACCAGAGCACAGCTTTGCAGACAACTTTTCTGCTTGACAAACTTGATCAAGAACACTTCAGGAAATGCAGAATGAATCATCTGTAATTGCTGAAGGTTTGAAAATAGCCTCATCACAAGAACATATCACTTTTCCTGTTGGTTTTTTTTTTTTTTCTGAAAAAGAGATTTCAAAAGAAGTGAGTTTACTTATACTCTTTCATCTGTAAATGTGGGATATTTCTATGAAAACTTGCACACTGATCTGAGATAGGTATATCACTTATTCCCTTCCGGGCAACTGGAGAATTTAAGGCTGAAAGTTGAACACAGATCATATAAAGTTCTTAATTTAGATATCAATGGTTTAGAATAGAAGCTTTGTATATAGATGCATACAAAACCTGACTCCTCTCCTTTTTAATATCAAAACCATGTAGTTTTGCATATGAAACACTCAAAATTTAGAAGTAGATTGATAGTATCCTTTATAAACAAAAATGGATACGTAGCTCAGTAGTAATCTTAAGCATCTTAATCCACTGACACCAGTGAACTCAGAACAAAGTTACATTTGTCTCTGAGTTTGCAATGTCTGTCTGGTTTTGGAAACGGGCTCAAAGCAGAGCTGGACGTGAAGCATTGCAATATGGAACAGTTAACTGCTGCCATATGAGTTTGCTTAAGTATGTAATTAGTTATGTTTTTATGTGTAAAGATGGAGAATGAACGATTCTGAGGAAGAGTCATGCCTTGATGTGCCTTATTTAGCCCCAGATCTAGGAGATCTACAGAGGAGAAGAGATGAAGACAAACATCACTGAGATTGAAGAGATGTGTCAGAGACTTCAGGGAATATGGTGTTTGCAAAGAAAATGTCAGGAGTCAGGGAAGATTTAGGCAATCATTTCAAAATGATTTTGTAAAACAAAAAATGTCAGGTTTAGTTCCATTTGAGAAAGGGCTGATAAGGGACTTAGTTTAGTTTACTGAGAATTGTTTTCTCTTCATGTTCCCTTCTTCATCAAGTCCCCTGATTGAATGGAGCATAAGTTCCCTTTAACTTCAGTGAGGTCAGGACTTCCTTTATGGTTGCCAAGTTTTATGTAAATGCTAGTGTGCAGGTGAGAAGCTAGGGATTTTCTCTGATTGCTGGTGAACACCGGAATAGCCACAAATAGACTGTCCCACTTATGTGAAGATATCAGCTCTCTTCTCTGATGAAAAGCCATTTTTCCTGGCTGCTGCAGAAATTCTCCGTCCTTCTACAGACTACATCAATGAAAACACATTCATCTTTCCACACCATTTAGGCCATTGCCTACTTAATGGAACATATAATGGGATGAAATTGCCACCTGGTGGTTGAGATGTGGGACGGCTCCCAAGGGTATAATTATATAGGCTGTTTTTTAATATTCCAATGGTACTGGCTATAGAGATGTATCCCTGCCTCTGGCTTTAGTTCATATTACAATTTGCAGAAATTGGTGGCATTATTTCCCTTTGTGTTCTCCCTAATTGCTGAAAAGTCTATTTTAAATAAGAATTAACCGTATATATGAGCTGAGGGCTCTGGAACTCTGGATTGAAGTGTAATTGAAGGAGCAGAGGACAGAAAGGGTAATAATGAACAGTAATGTACTAAGTTGGAAAGAGCTAGTGTTACGTGCTGCACTAACTTGGTTTAACAGAAGACACGTTGCTGATCTAAGAAGTGGAATAAAACAGCTTTTCATTAGAATCTGCAAGTGCTCCCAGCACAGGGAATTAAAATAAGTCCAGGTATTGACAATCAAAAAGCCCATACCTCAGGTTTTTTTGAGTGACTACTAAGGCAAGGAAGGTAAAAACTCAGAGTAACAAGGAGAGAGACATGGCATGTAGACCATCTTCATCACTTCCAGTTTTCTTGAACTAGAAACACAAGATTTGCTAGGCAGGTAAGATGACTGAGCACAAAGGCATTTACTAAACATGAGATGGCACCTACAGAGAGGCCATCACTTCCATAGATGCCTATCTCACTGCCATGCTAGTGGAAGCATGCACAGAGTTATCCTGTAAGAAGGAAAATTATCTGACATGCATGGTAAGAAGGAATCAGACACATTCGCTGAGAGATGCAAATCTGTGCAAAGGTGTAATACCAAAAAATACAGCTAGTAGTAAGTTGCATCTGAAACTACATCTGAGTATGATATTGCATAAAGATTTGGAAACATGCATGCTGAGCCATCTTGTCAAGCATGAGAGGGGACAATAGACGAGACACCTGTAACCTAGGTTTTGTTTAAGCACTTTTCTGAGAACTTTGATTGGTTTTAAGTGATGCAGTGACTTTTTGCATGGGGACAAACTGCCAGTGGCATAGAAGTGGTTGCAATGAAGTACTACGTTTCCTTTTTGTTATCAGGAAGATATGATCAAATTTGAACAAGTTAAGACAAATGTTTGAAGGCAAGAATGCTTTGGGACTCTTCAGCATGCTGGTAAAACTAACTTGTGCTTCACAGAAAGATGAAGGGTTGGTACAAAGTTGTGGCTGAACTACTCCTATCATGAGAAAAAGAGGGAAGGGGAAAAAAGAATGAAACTGCTGTGCTGTGTTGGGAAGACAATTGTGAAGAGTCAGATTTGTTGTTCTATGAGTGACTGATGGTGGGGGTCAATCTTGTATTGACTGCTTCTCCAAAACTACTGTTCGTATATCCTTAAATTTTCCTAATCAGTGGTGGCAGCAGCCAGCTCAGGCAAAATAAGCAGAATGGCTGTTTGATCCTTCAACTGCTTCATGGCTACTCTGGGCAATAGTTTGCTTGATTCTTAGATGAGGCTGTAATTAAATTATACGCACTGACTTTTAAAGAGGATTAAGATTCTTGATGCAAGGCTGTAAACAGAAACTGATTCCGTATAATAAATTAGCCCTTCTGGAGCTTTTTATATGCCAGCATGGAAATACTTTCCCAGAACTGAACTGTATCTTTGCCACATTGGATTCCTCAACAGGCTCTGCTCTTCAATACTGTGTCTCCAGCCCTTCTATCATACTGCTTTTCGTAAACTCACCTTCCTTCCAATTTCTATTTTTTCTTGAAATTGCTGGGTTAGAGAGCATCCTCAGTGATTATATTTGTGTAGTGCTCATAATACAGGTGGCAGTTTTTAAAAAATAGCTAACAACAATAATTCCTGT
Source organism: Coracias cyanogaster (assembly GCA_033124195.1). Classification (NCBI taxonomy): domain Eukaryota; kingdom Metazoa; phylum Chordata; class Aves; order Coraciiformes; family Coraciidae; genus Coracias; species Coracias cyanogaster. The sequence goes on from JAVSBS010011299.1 coordinate 41,440, forward strand.
GGCAAATGAAAATATTAAATTGAATAGCATTGAGAGGGGAAAAAAACCAACATACTATTACCAAGAGTGGATCCTGCTAGGCTTTTTAACAGTCTCCTCCAGAATTGCTGTAGTCACTTTGAAGTGGACTGAACACAGCCCTAAAGAACACACTGTTTTGTGCTAGTCTCCAGAGTGATGAGCTAAGTGTAATCTAACAGGCCTTTTTTATCTCTTCCTTATGTGTCTCCAGGAGTTGTAACCACGCGCTTCATTACTTCAGTAGCTGAGTTCACAGAGTGTGATCAGCTATCAGTATTTCTTCTGCCAATCTGTGGATTTAAGCACTGTGTTCACCAATATACTCCCTCCTTTCTGAGGAGGAGAAGTGTGAGGAAGGAGGAGGGCAACAAGGCAGGGAAGCTGCTGAGTTTAAGACTCATGGTTGGTATGCTGTGCAGACAGACAAATCAATCGGCCCCTGCCCGGGCGTCTTAATCAGAATCGTGTCATTCAGTGCAGTGGTTAAGTGCTACCGTGCTGGCGATGGCATCTTCTTCAGAGACAGTATTGATTGCTCTTCTCTCTCTTTTGAGAAGAGATTCCAACTGTGTAGACAGCATCAGGGAGAGAGCTGGTGGAGTGCCCTCTTACAGCTCTACAGGATTAGGATCGACAGTTTAATTTCCCTGGGGGCAGACAAGCTGTCATTCTAATTCAACCAGACTAGCATGGGAAAGAGGAAGGAGATGACTCTTTGAAAAGTCTGTTGATTATCTGAATAAGCCTGGGGTAAGGCTGAAGATGATGCACTACAAGAACCACACAAACTGAGGCAAAGGAGCACATATTTGGGAAATGTCCTTTGAGGGAAATCCACTTTCAGAGTGAAATGGAAGAGAGCAGCATATTGCAGACTGACCTTTTCTTGGGGTAGAGCTGGGTGGCATCAGGGTGGGGATGTTATAGCCCTCTGGCAATGCTAAATTAATACCAGACTGTTAAGAGGAACCGTGAAAGAGTATGTGAACAACCATATGATATCCGGTGTCAGGAGTACCTTTTGGTGCTGGCCTGCTTGACTATATGTGCAAGTGTCTGCTTATGCACTCTCCATTAGTAGTCTTGTGATGTTTAAAATGCAAATATGTTATTTTAAAAAAAAAAAAAGTAATGCAACATAGTCAGTATATTTTCAAGAAAGGAGGATATGTAATGTGACCACACATGCCTTTATACTTTTATGAGAAATTCCTTTAGACGTTAAATCAAACTGTAAAACTTTAATTCCTTCTTTCTCCCTAAAAAGAAAACAGCAATACTTTTATAAAATATGTAATGCTAACAACAAATTAAGTCTATCCAGGTACCTTTTTAATGTGGACTATCCAATGTGCTTTTCACCTCGGTATCTAGACTGCAAATCTTCTGGGAACAGATAGTCTCCTCTGCTGTGTTTCATTGTATCAAGAAAAAGACAGCCAGTTTTGAAGCAGCTTTATAGTTCCTTTTTTTGAGGTGACTGCTCATACATGTACCAATTAGTTACCAGCTCTGTGCAGATTTAGGCGTGAATTTTTGTTGGCAGTTGCATTGCCACACTGACCTTGTTATAATGCAGAAGTCTCTCCCTGGTTTTAGTTGTGAAATACTTGTTATTTTAATTTGAAAGCTATTGACAGTTAGTAAGCCAGTTTACATCTTTTGTGGGAATGGAAATTTTACCAAAGATAGGTCCTTAAAAAATGCAGCTGGTGCTTCTAACCTTCTAACCTTCATCTCCCAAAGAAACCAGCATGGAATGTCACGTAGTGGAAAGGCAGGAGAGGGTAAGGTTTTAGCTGGAGGGCAGGTGTGATATGTTGCATGAACGATTATCAGGACGCAAGAGAATCAAGAAGGCTGGCATGAAGTGAGTAGAATCTCTTCACCAAACAGATCTAGGTCGAATTGAATGCATAGCAGGAAATATATGTTTATCTAAACTACACGTAGTTCTACAAAGAACTAAATTATGCCCACATTGATTAAAACACTTCCTCAAATGTACTACTCGTTTGCACTTATGTAAAAAGCAGTATTGTGTTAACTGTGGATTTGTGTGTGAATATGTCTGTGTAAGGGGAAGAGAGTACTATTTTCTCTGCATTCACTACTTTCTTAGGTCGTCTTCTTTACATCAATAAATCAACTGCCAGCCCTGTTTTTTATTTCTGGGCCCCTATTGCCTCTGTATTGACTGGCATGCAGGAGACAGCTGTCTGTGGGAGCTCACTGCTAATGCAGTCTTGAGGAGTATAAACAACAGCCCAGCCCTGAGACTGACCTACCTAAATAACAACTTTTTGGTGAAGCTCTTGCTATTCTTTATGCTTGTGCAGAGCACTGGGAAGGCTGAAAAAGAGATCTCCTTTTTGTGAACTGATGTTTCTTTGTCTCAATAAACTGGAGTCAAGTGGATGTGGATCCAAAGAGCAGCTCTTAGATAATCCTGATATTGACAGTGACACTGGTAGAAGAAAAAGGTGGTGGTGGTGTCTTGGGGGAAGAAACCCTTGTCAAGCCTGTTCTGCTGAAGCTGCAGTGCATGGTGACATATAAGAAATTAGAATTACTCAGTGGTGGTCAAGTGTGGTAAAATATTTATTCACATGAATCTTAAAATACTCAGCGAGAAAAGACATGATTGACCATTTTTCATAAGTCTCTTTTATTCTCTAGGTCAAAAATAGCTTTATAACAATCTGTTTCACTCAGCATCTTTACATCATGGATCTCTTTTTACTGAAGCTATTTCAGAATGTATATCTCTGATTGAACCTTAACAATAATTCCAGAACTCAGGACAACCAAATTGTTCAGAATGAAGAGGTGTGGTTAGCTGTGCCAGACAGCAAAATAAAACTAAACTAGGGAACACTGTGTGGATATACTTTTGAATACTGCCCAATTATGCTGTGCTGATACTAAAGCACACTATTATCAAGTGCAGATAGGTTTAATACATTTTTTGTTTTAGGTCCAAACCTTGAAGATGAGATGTGTAGTGCTTGAGAAGTCAATCTCTGCAGTTAGATTGGAGGGCCCACCAAAACAGTTCTCACTCTTTTCCTTACTGTGACCTATCTTACAGCCCTATAATGGTTTTGGACTCCTGTCTCGTCCAGTCATGCAGGAAAGACAGTTGTCACATCAGCCTGGGCCTGACTGGGAGCTCAGGAGCTAGTGGGTTCCAGGTTTTGCCGGGGGTTTGGGGTAATGTGTCCCATTGCGTGGGATTTCCCATTCATGAAGGGAAGCTGCTACTCTATCAGCAGCCAGTCTTAATTACCACATCCTGGTAAAGTATCAGCCATGTGTTGTATCACAAGATGGCTTTGGGCAGAGGCCATAGAAACTCTGTAGCTAAATTGCTAGGAAGTTTGAATTAACCCATTAAAGCTTACCCAAGTCGGTCCAGTAATTTGTATTAGATTAACCATTTCAGCATCCAGAGGCTAAAGGAGAAGAAATCTTTTACTGAAAGTGTTCATGGAAGCACAGACTGTAGTGTATTATAACAGTTGAGTCCATCTAAAAATTACAGTTACAGCTGTGGTTGCAGCTAGTGGTTTTGCTGGCAAGGCCAAGGACTAGATCAGAACTGAAGGGTGGGACATTTGGCTCATGCACAGTCCTCTTCTGTGCTCTTGCAGAGCAGCACATGTCAGTAATTGCAAGGCAGTGGTACTGTCATGCTACTTTTGAGCTGGATTGGGCTGCTGGGCTCTGAAAAGGTGGAAGTACTCCACACTCTTGAACATTAGACTCAGGAATTTACTTACTTATTTCATGCACAGAGGAGGTAGCATTTTGGAGAACATACAGACGTAAAGCACAATCTAACATTGTATTCAACCATGTATTCACGGAGAAAAAAAAGTGATAGGTGTTGGGCTATACAAATGAGTAGATGATAGGGCGATACCTCTGCCATGAACTTGCCTAGCATGCTGTACAAGACAAACTAAACCCTTTAAATCTCAGTCTTTGCAGAGGTGTAAGGATGAACTATGCATCTTTGTGCAATGCACTGCAAAGATAAATGTAGATATTTTAATCTCATTGTTCTTGACCAATGGAACTTGGGATACAGCTATCTATTTCTGCACTACAATATTCTTCACTCAGTTCTGGCCTCATTTTGGTTTTTTTCTGAACTGCAGGAACTCAATTATGCAGCAGGATTTAGCCCTTATTTGCCTGAAGCTGACAGGAAAATGAACATCTGATGAAGACTGAATCAGTTTAAATGCATACTAAAAAATAGATTCTTTCTGTGGACAAGGTGGAAATAAGAGCCAGCCCTGCTGCAGAACATCTTTGTAAGCCAAGGAGTTTGCAGTGTGTTTCAATGTGACCTCCCATTCCCCCTCATTATCTTCCACTTATTAACCCTGATCTAACTGTTATTGATAGCTCCATTATTCTGCTTGGGACAGCAGTGACAGTCTCACTGACCTTGCCCTGGGTGATCAGAAACTCATTTAATGCTCAGCATACTCTTTGCAAAAGTGTACTGAGGGAAAAGTATATTCAACATGAGAAGCGAGCATGTGTTTTTACAAGGATTTCTTGCGGTGCTATTAATTACCTCAAGCAGTGCATTGTGCTCCACTAAATGAATGCAAAACTTGTCTAAATTAGTCTTTAGTTGTACAGATAAGAGTTGTAATAAGAACAAGAGAGTAAAAATTGGCAGTCCTTGATGCTGGATGGTGTTAATTGTGGGAAAATGGCCCAGGAAAGCAAGACTAACAAAAAACCTAAGGATCTAAGATTCTACTTACTTGCATGATTCTCTTTCTAGCCTGTCTGCTCTCTTGGGCAGTGTCATTAGCTGCTTTCTAAACACTCATTTTCACAGAGAATTAAGTTTCAGCTCCCACCCTCAGACTTTGCATAGTTGATTTATTGGCACCAGGACAGCAATTCCGTTCTTTAAATAGGATATAATCACAAGAATTGCCCTCTTATCAGGGCCAGATCCTGAGTCCTTCATGTATGTGGAGAATAATTAAAACTCTTAGAAAAAATGAATTGAGAATTATGGCTATCTGGCTTTTCCCTGAAGACTGGAATTTTGTAGTACTCTGGGTTGTACCACTAATTCTTCAGTGTTTACATGTGATGTTGGAACATTTAGGCTATAAGAAATATTTCTGTGAGTTTATATTGATTCATTCAAGCTTATATAGATATATTTATTTGTGGTGAAGTTATAATGTGTCTTCTTGTGATAGAAATGAGTTTACAAATTCATTTTCTATAGTAATTATTTCCTTCATTTATGTATCTCAATTTTGTCAGTGGAAATGGTCAGCTTGTTTATCAATTATGGGTTTTAATAGCCAGTTTCAATGTGCTTGTCTGTAGTTCTGCTGCTTGTATCACATGTACTATGCAGGAATATTTAGTTGCTTTAAAATAAGGTAATTGATAGAACTAAAACAGATGTGCTTTTCATCTGCTCACAGAAACATGCATACAAGTGTTTTGGTTTTAGAAAAATACAATTTCAGAAATCCAGTTTCATGATCAAACGAGACCTTTTAATCTTAACAGAGATAGTATTGTTGGTGTGTTTGCTAATTGGAGACAAGAAGGCTGAGGTTTTCTGAAAACACTAGCTAAATTGCATATGGTCATAGGAAAAACCTGCACATGCTCTTTGTTTCAGTGATACTTCAGGTCATTGCTCCTTGTGTCAGCAGGAAATTTATTAAGACTAGGTTATCTGATTAATAAACATAAAGTGCAGGAGAGTGAAAAATACTATTTGGTTAAAATGACAGGACCTCAGTTTTTGAAAAAAAAAAAAAAGGATGTTTGAATAGTTTATACAAAATGCATGTGTGTTTCATAGGGAAAGGCTCTGATGTTCATTCCCCCTGGATAATGAAATACCAGGGTCACTCAAGGTAGATCAACACTGGAAACAATCCTGTGGACCCTGTGGAAGTGCTCTTTGGTGGATTTCTTGTTCTTTTGGTTTTGTTTTGTTTTTACCTTCAAGTTTCATGCTGTTGACTCATGATGCTCTATTTCTTTCTTTCTTTTTTGTGTCTTCAGTAGTGTCTAAGTTATAACAGATTAGCAGCTATTGAGTAAGTGAAGGTAGAAAAGTCAAAATATATTTTCCTTAGCATTGAAATTTGTCTTTGAGGCATGGCGATTCATCTGTTAGAGACTGATTTGAGGCAGAAATAGCCAGATTTAGGTGAAACCATATTTATATGGATAAAATGAAACAGCCAGGCAGAGCACAGTTGGTGCTGTCCCTGTTTATGCTGGGGCTGAATTTGTCCTTGAAAATTCTGCTGAGGAAAGGATGGTTAATCCCACAAATGGGGAGGAATAAATTCAGGCATGAATTATGTGCTTGCCGTTTGGAAACATGAAAAAGACCTGAATTTTTTTTCCTATAGATGTTAGATTGAGCTATCTGAATGTTACTGTGGGAAAGAAAAATCATAGAATCATTTTGGCTGGAAAAGACCCTTAAAATCATCAAATCCAACCATAACCCAACACCTCCAAGTCCACCACTAAACCATGTCTGTCAGCACCACATCTGTATGTCTTTGTAATACCTCCAGGGATGGAGACTCCCTCACTTCCCTGGCCAGCCTGATCCAGTGGTTGACAACACTTTTGGTGAAGAATTTTTTTCCTAATATTCAACCTAAACCTCCCTGGCACAACTTAGTGCCCTTTCCTCTTGCCCTATCATTTGTTACTTGGGAGAAGAGACTGACTCCCACCTCACTACAACCTCCTTTTAGGTAATTGTCAAGAGCAATAAGGTCTCCTCTCAGCCTCCCTTTCTCCAGGCTGAACAAGCCCAGGTCTCTCTCTGTACCCTTCACCAGCTTCATTGCCCTTCTTTGGACGTCCACCAGCAGCTCAATGTGCTTCCTGGAGTGAGGGGCTCAAAACTGAACACAGTGTTTAATGTACAGCCTCACCAGTGCTGAGTACAAGGGGATGATTGTTTCCCTAGTCCTGCTGGCCACACAGTTCCTGATACAAGCTAGGATGCCATTGGCCTTCTTGGCCACCTGGGCACACTGCTGGCTTGTATTTGGCTGACTGTTGACCGACATCCCCAGGTCCTTTTCTGCCAGGCATCTTTCCAGCCACTCTTCCCCAGCATTGCATGTGGTTGTGGTGACCAAGTGCAGGACCTGGCACTTGGTCTTGTTGAAGCTCATACCACTGGCCTCAGTACATCAATTCAGCCTGTCCAGATCCCTCTGCAGAGCCTTTCTACCCTCAAGCAGAGCAACACTCCCACCTAACTTGGTTGTCTGCAGACTTACTGAGGGTGCACTTGATTCCCTTGTCAAGATAAATGATAAAGATATTAAACAGAACTAGGCCCAGTACTGAGCCCTGGGGAACACCACTTGTGACTAGATATAACTACTAGCACCACAACACTTTGGGCCCAGCCACCCAGCCAGTTTTTTACCCAGCAAAGAGTACATCTGTCCAAGCCATGAGCAGCCATTTTTTTCCAGGCGAATGCTGTGGGAAGTGCTGTCAAAGGATTTACTAAAGTCTGGGTAGACAACATCCACAGTCTTTGCCTCATCCACTAAGCAAGTCACCTTGTCGTAGAATGAGATCAGGTTAGTCAAGCAGGACCTGCCTTTCATAAACCCATGCTGACTGGGCCTGATCACCTCGTTGTCCTGTATGTGCCATGTGATGGCAAATAAATGCAAGGAGAAGAAATATGAATGTAGACACTCTTACACATGAGAAATTCATTCAGGATCCTGCTGCCTTCTACTCGACTTTGTATCCTTCCTTCTTTATGAAAAAAAAATGGATTATTGGATGCTAGATCACGTCAGAACTTCTCCCTCTCTGACTTGTCATAAAGCTTTGCTGGAAATTTCATTCTTACCCAGTGGTTTATGCTACTGAGTCTAGCCTAAAATATTGCTAAGATTGTTTTTCTCTGAGTATCTGTCCTGACACTTATGTTGTGATCTTTGATAAATTCTACAATGATTCCAGAAAATTTTGGAGCCTTCAATGAGATTTTTTTTTTCTCTGTAGTGGATGAAGAGTTTCCCTGAAGTGAAAGCTCTTACTTCTGAAACAATATTTTTCAAGCCTCCTCACTATTTACTCTCTAACTCAGTTTTCTAGAGTGCTCCTGCCTCACTTCTGATACCACAAAATCCTGCACTCTGAGCGTGTTCTTTTTGGGCTTGGTTCTCTGTGGTACCACTGTGAACTAAGGTAGGTTCTTTGATCTCCATGAAAGACCACTAACACAACTAGTAGGAATGAATGGAATCAGTTATGCTGTGTGAATCTCCCACTGAGATAAGCAGAAATGCTACCATCAAAAGGACTGCAGGGTTCACCTTCTATAAAAGCAATTTGGTTCATAATATGTCATGCTTGTAGGCTCCAACAAGACAGACGAAGAGTGGTTACAAAAATAAAATTACATCTGTACACACCTATAACTTTAAGGGTGTTTGTTTAAAATCATAGCATTAGTGAGGAAGTAGATCCAAATGTAAAATGTGCCATCCCCAAACAGACAATATCAATTGTCTGTGTTGTACTGAGATCTGAGATGAATCTGGTTTACTTTGACTAACCACCATAATACTTACCCAAGGAACTGATTTTACTGTAATGCTTTCACAGGATTAAGATACATGCTTACATTGCCTCTTTTCACCAGAAATCTGGAATGTGTCTGCGGTGGATTTGTGACACTGTTTTGAGTGCAAAAAAATCACTTTATGAGTGCCAAAATATGTTCACTTCCATTGCTGAAACTCAAGTAGAATCAGATCTTGGAATGCAAACTATTCTAGTTTGACTGTTTAAGGACATAAACCTAGAAGCAGAGGAGAAGGGTAAAGGAACGAAAATAATGGAGAAAAACATTATCAGAGAGAATATTTGGAGTCACCTGTAACGGCAGAAAATGGTTCATTTTGTAAGAATGTAAATAAAATGTTGACATATTTGATTCTTCAACTCTTCAGTGGTTCCACAAGTGTTTGTGAAACTCCTCTCCTTCTTCCGTATTCCAGTCATAAATAACTGTGGGACCATCAAGATTTTAGGCTGCTTGATTTGTCAACAGTTTTCTAAAGTGAGCACCATCTTGCTTAAGCAGTGTGACTAGAAGAAAAAGGAACAGTATCCAAATCTGTCCAAACACATCACTGAAAGGTTACAAAGGTAGTGGAGAATGAACACACAGTAATGCCCTCATCAGGTATGTTCTGGTGCATGTGTAGTTTAAAGACTTTTGAAATCTCACTAAGAACCGGTGGTGGTGTGTGTGAACAGTGCTGAGACTCTTAGCGCACAAAGCCTCTGAGAGGATAGAAATTTTTTTTAGAGCTGGGGCTTTTGGAACTTTCAAGTTGCTAAAATGTGTCCTTGCTGAGCATGAGAGCTTCAGGTTTTCAGAGACTTACTGGTTAAATGAGAAGTTTTCACAAGATCCATAAAGACCACCTCTCTGGTTGCAAACGAGATCTCCCACCTTCCCTGCCAAATTTAAATGCCTATTTCAAAGCAGGGAGGCAACAAAGAATTTCAAAGAAAAAAAAGTCTCAATAATATCTTAATACAATCAAATATTTTCCTGTGCATATATTCTTTTGTTAACTTTGTGTTTGTTAAACAGTAGTAATGGTGAGCAGCCTGGCAGATACCTTGCCTACAAACTTGAATTCAGACTATGCAAGTGGCATGACATCATAACCTCTAAGGCTTCCAGACAATTTTCATTATAATGGTAGACAGTGCTGTCAACTAGGCTGATAATGAATATAGTTTATACAGTGCAGGCTGCCGTTTCAGGAAAGAAATATAGATGTTAATTTGTTCACAAAAGAGCCGTGCATCATTTTTCCCCACTCAGGCCTCATTCCTTGAGAATAGCCAGAGTTTTGCCTGAGTAAGGATAGCATTATGAAGTTGACAGCATGGAAATAGGAGGTGGCCTTTTTCAAGGGATGTTCCAGAAGCTGTGGAATCACAATCCAGTCATTTAGGTGGCCTGTCATTGTGAAACTCTGTGCTAAATCTTTTTTGAGTTAAGAATTTCATTAAAAAATAAGGAGCCATGTCTTCTTAGGTGAGCTTTTAGTAAGGATGTTACCGCTGAATCTGTGCATAATGCTGGAGATAAGAAATATTCGTAATTTTATTTGGCCAGGATCATTCAGTCTAGCCTTGTGTATATCATGGGCCAATTAGACTCATGCAGTTTTTCTTGTGTTGAGTCTAGCACCTAGACTCAAAAAAGTGTTCATCAAGAATTGGCAATCTGCTACTTCTTTGGGTAGTTTGTTGGAAGGTGGTTGTGTTTGTTTTTTTAAAAAAAACCTTATTGTGTTAATTTTTGTTTGATTTTAACTTCCAGGAGTTGCTTCTTGATTTGTCTTTCTGAATTAGACTGAAAGAGTCCTGTAGTAGAAAGTACCATCTTTCTGTAGGGACTTATGTGAGACAATCAAGTTACTCTTATTATTCTAGTGATAAAATTGGTTATATGTTTATTTTCATTTAAAGTTGCACTGAAAAATTTTTTACCTGGCTCTATACTTATTTTCATAATACTTCTCTGTCTCCTTACCTTCTCGAGGAAATGTATCTTCAGCTTCTTTTCAAATTATTGTGGAACAAGGGGCAGGCATCGTTGCACTAAAAAGGAAGTAAAGACTCCAACTTTGTTTAGAGAAAGACAGACACACTGTTCCAAAAATTTTTAAGCTAGCCTTAGACTTAGTGATCCAGTGGGAGAGAAAAACCCACGAAATCTGTACATCTTAAAGGATAGCTGGAAGTGCAGTGTATATTTCTGCTGTGTAACAGCAAACTACTGGCCAAAGTCTTTTGAGTGCCTTGCGCTTGAAGATACCAAGAGTGATTTACTGTTACTATTGAGTAGGCTTTACAGCATTGTGTTGACAAAGATAAATTAGTGTACTCTTTCTGCAAGGGAGAAAAGAGGCAGACTAAGTGACATGAGGAGGTTGACATGAGTCCAAGGAAAAACTGAACCTAGAAGCTCCAAAGCTTTGTTTCTTGGCTTCTCTGGTGGATGCCCCGTAAGAATTAACCAGTCATCAGTTTGAAAAACACCATGTGACATTTTTTCTTGGAAAAATCATAGAATCGTTTAGTTTGGAAAAGATCCTTAAGATCATCAAGTCCAAACATAAACCTAACAAATGTTGCTTTGTGTTAAATATAGAATTATCATACCAGTTGTGAGATCTTCTCATATAAGTGAAAAGAGGTGCAAAAGTGCTACAGTTATATTCAGCATAGTTTCAAGTTTAAATCCTATTACTTTTCTTAGCACAAGGCTGTTCTTGGATGTAGGTGTAATTGATCATTAATGTAAGAAACTGCTGTTAGGCAGAAAGGCAATTCATCTCATGTTAGCTTCTTTATTTCAAAGACATAAAATACTCCATGTAAGATGAAAATGAAGTGTTTAAAAATCCCACACTGTGAATCGCACTGATCGTTGCCATACTTTTTCCCATTTCCAAGGGTGAAGAATATTATTTACTTTTAAGAATATTCAAAGATTTCTGCTGTGATGAAATAGCCACCTCATGCTTTGAAAGGAAACGTGGGACAGCAGATGTTCCATCACATCTGAAAGGTACTGAGGTGCCAAGTCAGAAGACCAGTAATTAGCATTTATGCACACAGAAGGGTGCCGGATAAGAGAGGAGTAGCAGTCGATAGGAAAATGGTGGTATGAGAAAATATTCATATTAACTGAGTTGTTGATACAATGATAGGTATCAACAAAGCACACAAGTACAGTGATCTGATCAGGCAAAGTAGGGATATGCATGTCAGAGAGAATTTATACCAATGTGTTCAACCTCTTCTGCAGTAATAAAATAAATGCTTTGTAGGTTTTCATGGAGTGAAGTGTATTTTAATAATAGATTCTTAGAGCAGGATTCCCCAAAGCATCCCATATAAGATAAATCCATGCAAAGTACATAGTCACATTTATTATTTGCATTTTGGAGACAAAGAAATGGAAACACAGGATAAAATTATGTATCCCAAATTGTAAGAGAAGATCTGGGATTGAATCTAAGTTTTTATCCTACACTTCTCCTAATGTATATTAGAGGACTGGAATAGTTTCTTCTCCCTGAGAAGCAGCAATTGAACCATTCTTAATCTAAGCAAAACTGGCTTAAACAATCAACTTTTTTTTTTTTTTCCTTAATTGAACAGTCCATCCAGTACAAAAAAAATTTGGTATCTAGGGCTACACTTCTGCAAGTGCTGGTGAGCTTAGAGAAAGGGAACCCGGGCTTGCGAGTTATGTATTCAGCTCATTTTGAAACTTGTGCAGCTTTAGACAAATCACCTTCATTTCTTGTTCTTAAGCTCCCCAAACACAGTAGGGAAATAAATGCTTCCCTCCCTCAAGCAAATGCTGAGAGGTGCAGCTGGAAACTACTGGAGAAGGACAAAGCACTATGTAATATTATTAGCTTCGTTAATCCAGGTCAGCCCATTTGTTTCTCACAACTGAATTGCCTCTGTTCTGCTATTTGTATTTGCTTGGTGTTCTCCATCCTGTCTCCAAACTGAACAATTTTAGCTGTTGCTAAAGGGTTTAAAACTCTTGATTTGTGGCAATAACTCCCACAAAGATGTGTTACGGGCACTGAAGTGATTATCTTGAACGGCAGGAAGAGGCAACGTAACTGGGAATTGTATTCCAGTGTCTGCCCCTCAGCCTAGCACCTGCTTTACTGATTCACAGCTCCAGCCCAGAGAGCTTTAATCATTAGTAAGGGCCATTCAAGCATTTAATGGAGCTCTTTACATTGAAACAGCTTTGCCTGCTCGTATCTATCTTTTAGGCTTCTTTTGCTGAAGACAAGTCCTTTTAAAGGATGTAGTTTTACTAAGACTCTACTCAGTGAGCCCTTCCTTGCTCCCCTGGGTAACTTTGCTGCCCCTCATCTGCAGGTGGAAAAGGGACCAAATAAAGCAAAATTGTAGACTTTTTTTTTTCCCTTTTAATTTCCAGGCAAAACATTAAGAAAGTTCAGCTAGTTGATGCATATACTAAGATGCTGGTGTAAAGCTTTGTTTTATAACACTTGGAAGGCCTTGGAAGGAGAATTTTAGCAGTCTGTACATTTTTTCTTTGTATGATTCCTAGGGGTTTGGACCTTGTACTAGATTATACCTACAGGCAGACTCTAACATTAAAAGTAACCAATTATTTTGGTTTTAATGGACTTCTAAAACTCTCAGAAATACAGTCCCTGAGCATGGGGAAAGTCCTAGGGAATGCATGAATTTAGAGTTAAACCCAAGTTGCAGTGCAAATAACACATGGGTAAGAACAGTGACAGTAGCATATTCAAAAAAAGCATAAGCCATTTCATTGAAAAAAGGGTAAAATTGAAGCATTAATTATTGAAAATCCACATATAAGTTCACCTTTTTATAGACTTCTGAACGGACAGCATGATGAAGCTATGAGCTTAATCCTGTTGTGGGGAAAAAAAAGTGCATCAATCCTTAACAAGGAAGCAGCAACCTTCTCATTTAACTCTTTCTGCCTCAAAGACCCAGTTGAGTAAGTAAAGAATAAGCTTAACTTCTCTGGACCTAGAGATTGCAGCCCCAATGGCAAAGTCCTGTGGAGCCAAACCTTTTTTTTTTCTGTTCAGGACTATGTATGTCTTTCTGCTGAATTTTAGCTTTTGGAATTTAGTTCAACTTACATAAATAATGATCCATGTATATTTCTCACTGGTAAGCTTCTGAACATCACCCATCTCTGAATTCTGGCTGCACCAAACTTTCTCTTCCTGTTTAGGTACACAGGCTTCCAAATTACTGATTTTAGACTTTGAAGACCAGTCCTGATCCTTTTAAAATTGGCTTAATCCTATTGTCAGTTAGGGCTTACTTAAAGTTGGAGGAAATATCCTACTCAATATGCTAAGGTAAACTGGCTCTGAATTTCTTTCATTTTAGGCTTGAATCTCATATCTCTAAAAGATTACTGCTATCAAACTGTATTCAATAGTAGTTCCACTTGTATAGGGATAAGGGTAGGATATAGTTTCAGCTCAGGTCTTCCAGACAAGGAAGTTCAAAACTTGACTAGCATGCTTCAGTTCCCTTTTTTTGTTGCATGCTCTACTGCTGTCCAAAGTATTAGAATCTGTGCTAAATACGAGCAAGACATCCTCTCCAAAACACTCTTGAAAACATGTCTGGATGTGTAATTACTGTGTAATACATGCTGTTTGACTGTGTGTCATTGCTGAGTGGTGCAAATACACATAGCTCAAAGAGTATTTAATTTTTAATATCTATATTTGCTTGCAGTTCTTGAATGAGGAATACTTTTAAAAATTTCAAAATATGTGCCAAAGTGGATATAGAAGCCGATAATAGTCTATTAGCTTTTGTATCAATAGCATAGTTTTCCAGATGGATTGAAATTAAATTTGTATTTAAGACACCAAGCAAATTATATAGTACAGCGATAGGCCAATTTTTTCCTTAGTACTGTGTTTACAAAGTCTGTGATGTTACTCAGGGGATAGATTTAGTGGATAAAGCCAGATCTTTCTCTGGTATAAATCAGCCTGCCACCTCTAGTGGCAAATAAAAGCAGGTTCTGCTCTATCATCATTTATGGAAATAACCAGGGAGATAGTATAGAGGGAAAAAACATCTCTCTTTTTATGGGATTTAAAGTCTTTAAAAACATATCATAAGCCCATTACATGCTTGAAATAGCTGAAGAAGATACTGGTCAGCTGTTACTTGCCTCAGATATGTGTTGTGGCAGCCAACTCCTGGTTAAACCCTTATCAAAAGCCAGTGGGAACCTGCACAGTTTCCCTCCATTTAAACTAATTGATTTTCACATTTGGATCTAATTGCAAGCCATAAACCCTGTAGATAACATGGAAACATAATTCTATGGCCAGTTTTGGCTTTGAAGAAACAAATGGGGGCTTCCTCTTCCTGCACAGACTGGAGGCAATGAGTACATTCTGCTTCCTGTAGTCTCTCATCTCTACTTGCTGCTTAAAACTCAGGAGTGCCACAACGCTTACTGTGTTAAAGGCAACCTATAGTAAACATGCACTTGAACTTACACCCTGAAGCCTAGGAGACCAGATTAACCAGGGAAAATCTGAAAGCCTTGTTTACTTCTGTAGCTTTGACTTGTCCTGAATTCATTACAAGAGTTAGGCTACATTTCTGACTGTGATTCATATTTTGCCAGATGGGTACAAGCCATCATTTGCCAAAAGCACAGAGTGTTTCATCACAAAATACAGAAAAACATGCTCACTATTATGTCAGAATGCTTTTGACTGGAAAATAGACAGGTCTGTGTCTGAGATTTATGAACCTTTCCTCTTTGGGTTATCTGTTTAGATCAATATAAGTGCTGGGAGGGATCAAAAGACTCATTTCTGTTTGAGTATTATGAAAGACATGTTTAGATTCACTCCAAGAGATTATTCTGTTTATTAGCATGTAACAGCATCTCCAAGTAGAAATCTGTGCATACTCACAGGCTGGGAAAGAGATTCACCTATACTGCATTTGGCTGGTGAGGCTTGTTCTACAGCATACAGAAGCTGTTGCTTTCTAGGGTTGTTAATCCATAGAACTAAGTCATTCACAGCGATAAAGATTTAAAATGGTATTTTTGGCATGGTCTTTACAGTGGCTCAGAGAATGGAAATCACTGTTGTCCAGTGTATTTTTACAGAAATGTGCAAAAAAGTTTAGATAAATCTCGCTCAGATTTGTACTTCTCTGTAGGTTCTAGCAATTCTACGCTGCTTGTTCAGTAGCTGCCCTTCTTCACAAGTGGTTTTTGGCAAAGAAGTTGCATCAAGTTCATCTACAGTAAAAAACACTCAAATAAAAACAATCTCTTTGCATTTCTGTTTGTGAATCAAAATGAGATCATAAAGAAGTCTGTTCCTTGAACCAATGAGGCTATTTAGTAACTTAGAAGTCAATCTTGGATATATCTATATGCAGTCTCTCCCTTGCGGAGCTTTGTGTGAAAGTATTTATCATTTCATTTCACGTAATTATGTATCAATGAAATGTGAAGATGCCAACAGTTGTTCCGTATTTTTTTGACACTGCAGCTGATTCATAGGGTGCTGCTTTCCTTCGACGTCGTTATTAGGAAAAAAGAAATGTGAGAAATGAAGTAGAACTTCAGCATTTGTATTTCAGATGTTGAATTTTCAGTTTGCTCAGAAAAGCAACGTAGGTTAGGAAGATTTATAGCAACACTGAATCCTAAACACATTTTTTCCCTTTTGGTTGTTCCCTGATTTCTATTGAGAGGCTCAGACACCATAATGCATATTGCAGATTTTCAGGACAGCCAAATGAGTCATCGTTTTTGGCAGTGACACTTTTTGGTAGGGACACTTTCACTGTGATTCTGAAGAGCCAGGAGCTGCAAATTCACTGGGACATTGCATTTTTGCATAGTCTCTTACACTGGAACAACTATCCTAAATGCTGTCCTTTCTGCTCCTCTTTGTGCTTCATCAGGGAACAACAAATACAGTGTGAACAGCCCATAACAACACTTACGGGCTTAGATGGGGTGCAGTGTCCAAGGAGAGGTTCTTGCCCCTTCATTGCTCTATCCTGTTTTTATTCACCATCATTTCTTTTCTGAATGCCTGGCTAGACCCCTGTCCTCTATATCAAAGGCTTGTATCATGATGGAGCAGCTCCTTTACCTCGTCAGTTTTGGTCTCCACTTGAAGGGTACTGCATGGCTTTCCAAGTTCTGTGGGATAGTGGAAGCAGATTTAGGTTTCATTTGAACTTGTTTACTGGCTGTGGGGAACTGAATGGCACAAAGTGTCCTTTGTCGGGGAGAGGTAAAACACATGCTGTGATTTAAAGACAGATTGCTCAGAGGTACTTGGGCTAGAAGGTGCCTGGGAGACATGGCTGTTACTTTGATTTGACATGGGTCTTGATTCCTTATTTTTTAAATGCTAGTGACCATTATTGGCATGTGACCATGCAGCTGCCAGTTTTTCTAGTTTAATATGCATTCATCTTTGCTCTATTGAGAGGAACATGTAATGAAAATCACCATATTAGTTACGAGCTGTCTACAGTGAAGAATTTAAATTACTGTGGTAGAGTGTACTTACTCCAGAGAAGGGATACAGCATGACACATCAGAATGACAAATGTGTGACTGGTTCATTTCAATTGTCTTCCTTATCTGTACTTAACCTCTATCATGGTAACAAAAAGAAGAAGGGAAGAGAGGAGCTAACCTTTTCTTAAAGATAATTGTAGAGGGCTTTCTCACAGCTTGGTCAGGTATACTCTTTGCTGGGTGAAAAACTGGCTGGATGGCTGGGCCCAGAGTCGTGGTGCATGGAGTTAAATCTGGTCATAAGTGGTGTTCCCCAGGGCTCAGTACTGGGGCCTGTTCTGTTTAATATCTTTATCATTTATCTGGGCAAGGGAACCTATTGCACCCTCAGTAAGTCTGCAGATAACACCAAGTTAGGTGGGAGTGTTGCTCTGCTTGAGGGTAGAAAGGCTCTGCAGAGGGATCTGGACAGAGTTGATGGACCAAGGCCAATGGTCTGAGCTTCAATAAGGCCAAGTGCTGAGTCCTGTGCTTGGGTCACCACAACTGCATGCAATGCTGCAGGCTTGGGGAAGAGTGGCTGGAAAGATGCCTGGCGGAAAAGGACCTGGGGATGTCGGTCAACAGTCAGCCAAATACGAGCCAGCAGAAATACTAGAAGCCAGGGGATAACTTGTTCCAAATTGTGTGGCTTTATACAGTTGTTTTGAGACCCCAAGCTCCCCTCCCCTGGAGGGG
>JAVSBS010011300.1:0-26182 GCA_033124195.1 Coracias cyanogaster
ATCGTTAAGTCCGATCATTAACCTAACACTGACAAGTACAATGAATGTACAGTACCCTGCAGGATAGAGTATTAAATGTTTCTCAGCACTCAGCTGTAACTAGAGTTTCTAATTTAGTGGAGGGGAATTCAGTACTTGCCCATTTTGAAAAAGTAAAAATCCTAGGTCTAAACAAAAGGAGAATTTTAGGCCTAAAAACATAGAGCAAAATCTCAAGAACCATGAACAGGATCTTGCTGTGGATCATAGAATCATAGGATGGTTGGATGTTGGAGGCTAATTGGTTTTTTTTTTAAAAGTCAGACAGCAAGGTTATCACAATATCTGGTTATCACAATAGCCAAAAGATTATATCATGAGAGAGACTTTCATAAGAGAAAGTTTTTTTGCAAACTAAAAAGGACATTTCTGACTGAGATGAAAATGTTTTGTTTTACTTTGTTTCATGCAGTGTCTAGTCTTCATGCTTACCTTCTTCACAATTGCGTTCCCTCCCTCTTCATTAGAAAGCAACTAAAAGCATGACCATAAACTTTCTGTGTTCTGCCTCACTTAAATGGTCAACTGGCCTTTCCACAACAAAGCCCAGATGGAAAAAGTTTTTAAGTTGACCTTTTTTCATTGATATCTGGATTCCCTGACAAGCAAGATGTCTGAACACTGTGAGCTTTTGGCTTTTGTTTTTATCCTTAAGTACATTTGATTTAAATTATTCAAGGTACTTTTCTATGCTTTCTTAGAACAAAAACTGTTATTTCTACCAGTTGTTTATCTTCCTTTTCCCAGAAGTTCTCCAGGCCGAAACAGCATTATTTTCTTCTGGGTATTGGCTCTACCTAACTGTGCCCTGCAGTACGTCCAGCCCTACAGGTTAGAAAAATCTGGCACTGGAAGAGCAGCTGGCTGTGTGTACTGTAGATTTACTCAGAGATTCAGATACCAATGAAGGAGAGGGTTTTTCTTCTGAAGCGTTTTTAAGGGTCGTAAAACATTTGCCTATGTATAAGGAGAAAGGAAATGTATTTTCTGCAGTTTTCTAGATGCCCAAGCAAGTAAGATGCAATAATATCCAGCTAGAAATTTGTTCATGCTTCTTGCTGGGAGGTGACTCTTACCCTCTTCCCACAGTTCTGTGACTGATTTGCACAGTGCTGGTTTTCAGCATTACTACTTGTATTTTGGAAAGCGATGATAAAAAGAACTGCTATCTTGTGCCATTTACAAGACAGGGTTTTGCCTAGCCTGACTCCAAAGTGAAACTAGAAAGAAGGTCAGAAGTTATCCTAGAGAAAAGGCTTTTAGCTAGATGAAGAGAACAGGCTACCTTTTAAATGACTCGTGTGGTATTTCACCAAGCATTTGTTGCTGGTGTAGCTGGACACTTCCCATCAACAGACTGCCGCTGTATTCCTTTGTTAGCCTCCTGCCTTCAGTGAGGCATATCCTTTCCTGTCTCACAGTTAAGCTTTCAGTGTTTAGCATCCTTCATGCAAACATTCCTAGCTGTCACTGGTTGGTTGGACTGCCCCTATTCGTCCTTGCCCTGGCATAGATGACAAGCACTTACTATTGCAACAGCTGAAGGTCATTTTAAGAAGTTGTTCCCTGCTGTCTTCTGCTGTGTGTTGCTGTTTCTAAGCTGAACACATGCCTGATTATATGATAACTTGAACCTAATCTCAGACAGTAATGATATTTGCTAGGCTGAAGAACAGGACTTGGAGATTAAACATATTAGGATCATGCCTTGAATGAGAAGTAACAATGTTACTAACCTAAAAAAAGAACAGCCCCCTGCAAACATAATATAAACCTGACAGACATCATGAAAATCAAGGTTAACATATTAAACTTTTTCAAGGGCATATGTGTTGGAGTGAGTTTGCATAAAAACTTCTCAAAAGAAAGGAAATTATTTTGTATTTAGTTTTTTAATCTCTGTGATTACATTTGATGGTATTGGGCAAGCATTTTATAAAATGCTTTCACAACCAACTTTTAAAAATTTAAAGAGGAAAAATCCAAAGCTGGGAGCTCAACAGAAAACAGTAAGCTTCCAGTACTTAACTATAACATTCTCCACTGCTAAAACTGAAAGACTCACTTAAACCAGTAAAGCTTATCTCCTTTATCGCATAACAAATATATAAAGCAGAACTGTGCTAAAAGGAGATTCACAGCCTACAAGTATGTGATATGTCTGATACTATGCATTTCAAAGAAAAGTGAAAATGTAGGCTAAAATCCCAAGAATTTTAATTCGGAATTGGGAAATGAGTAGCAGTTTACTATTAAGTATCTTGGAAGCCTGAACAACAGTGTGTTAATTTAAAATGGCTTTAACAATTAAAAAAATACAGATAGCTGCTTCTCATACCACCTAATGTTTTCATTTGGTTTATAAGTTATGGTTCATAAGTCTGCGTGAGTTTCAGTGAGGTTTAGGAATCAGGCTACTAAATCACAAGTGTCATGAAAGTATGATTTTAAGAAAGATCCTACACAGTGCTGTGCTTTGACATCTTTTTAAAATACTTTGTATCCGAGTGATTCAGCCCAACAAACTGAACTATATAATCTCCCTGCTTGGTGAAATCCAGGGGTGTCTTTTGTCATTCTAGACATGGGACCAGCATGTAAGTCTGTGAAGTTCATGGGGCTTGACCAATGCTTGCTGCTTGGTTTTAACAATACCGGACCATTTAAATAATGAATAAAAAATAGCAAAAGTGTTAAGGCTGGTAGAGTATTCCTTCCTTAGGATTTTATGATGTATGAAAAGAGGATTGGATATTAAACTGCAAACTTGCTACATTTAATCCAACTGGAGAGGAAGGTAGAGGAAAAGTAGGGTGGGCAGCTCAGCAATTAGCAGCACCTACGAGTGAGCACGGATGATCAGGGATAGGTTTTTTGTTTTGCTTTTTTATTATAATGCAGAAGGTGCTGCCACTGTTGTTGAGATGATGACTTCTATGGAATTCCTGGTGGGAAACGGTGTTACGAATGCAGCTATTTACATAGAATGTGGTGTATAATTCTACCATACTTCTCCCCATACCTCATTCAGTAGACCTATACTTTGGCTTTTATGTAGCAAGATACAAGCAAGCCAGTAAGCTGGCTTCTTTTTTTTTTTCTTGTGAGGAGAAGAAAAGCATTCTGATTGCTTTCCTCTGTGTTGTGTATCTCTGCAATCTCAGCCATGATAGTGACTCTGACCCTTGATCCACTCATAGAAGAAATACTTCTCTGGGCCAGTCTCACTCTCACCCTGTGACAACCTATCTGCAGGAGTGAGAAAGCAAGTCATTCTCTGTTCCTGTTCTGACTGGTCAACGCTCTTGACAAGGTATCAGTGCCTACTGCAACAGCAGTTCTTAGCCTTTTTGTGGTTTAAATATCTTACTTGGAAAGGGGCCCTACGCTTGTTGAAATAACCTCACACTGACTGTGAAAGAGCCTTGAGATTTTAAGACCGATCAGTAAACTGCACTGGCTTTGAAATAAGTTATTTTATTCTGTTACCTCTAGTCAGTGCAAGCTGTGGTGTCCTTGCATCTCTGCCATTGTTCAGCTATATTTTGGGGTTGCTTCAGTGCTTTCACAGGGCGGATATAGCCTTAGCTCTTCCCGTGACAGTCAACAATAGCTGTCCATGAAGTTCAATAGCATGCTGTAAAAGGCATGGTGCATCTACTGCTTCCTGTGAATTTTTACAAAAACAAAACAAAAAAATAGTGTGCTGTAGCACAAGCTCTTTGCTGAGCAAGCTGCTGAAGAGCTGGAAAGGACAGCAATATATTCTGTCCTGTGCAGAAGAGGAGTTACTAGATTTTCCTCCCTGATACCTGTAGTCTGTGCATCCATCAATATGCTTTCATCTTCTTCCTCTTTATCCCTACCAGATTGTGATAGTGAAACCTAACATTTTGAAGTTTCACCAGACTTCAGTGGCTCCAGTGGAATTTCTTCCTTTCCGCAGCAGTGAACTGCAAGGGAACAATACCTGCTCCACTAGTCTAGGATGGCAGCTGTGCAGGAGTTGTCATCAGCAGACGCTCTCTCTCTCACATTAGGTATTTCCTTGCTCTAAGAAGGATTATTCCATGAGCTGAAGAGCTACACAGTTCAAAATGAATATAACTAATGACATTTTTGACTTTTCAACCATTCTAGAAAAGTCTTAAGAGGGGAGTAGATTTGGGAAAAAATGCTGCAAACACATAGGAGTGCTTAAAAGGATGACAGTGATTTCATGGGCCACTTACTCTATCAGATGTACCTCTTGACACAAGATGAAGGGAAACTTCTCAAATTATCTTAAGTTCAAGTAAGATATTTCCTCTAATTCTTTATGCTATACAAACATATGTGTGCTTTGGGATATGACAATAAATAACATGCTTCCTATATTGTTCAAGTGTAGCAGTGTAGGCCTTACAGAGGCTATTGCAACAACCTCGGCTCCTGCTACTGCTCAGCAGGGTTCCAAAGCACTGTTTGGCTGGAGTACATTGTGAATAGATGAATTAAGGAAATAAAAAGCACCATTTTGTTTCTTCTTCTAATAATAAGACTATATGAAGGTCTCCCTCTAGAATTTTTTTTTTCCCCAAACAATCACTTTTCAGATCATAACCTTAGGAAGGCGACTGGTTTTTTCATTCTCCATTATTTAGGGAACCATGGTATCTGTAGGGCCCATTGGTAGTGTCTATTAAACGGTAGCAGAAGTGCATTTCTTTCCTTTGTTAGACACTCCAATGAGTTCAGTTCTGCAGGGACAAATTTCTTTTACTCTAAATATTTTTTTTGTTCCCAGTCTAAATGTATTATGCAAATAATTCGCTTCATAAAAACATGACAAATGTTTGTGTAGATGTGTTTTTTTAAACAGCCCAAAACATGATAGTTCAGGAAGCTAGTGTAATTTTAAGAGCTTAAAAAGCAGCAGCTACTGTATAATAGGATCTGGGGTTTATGCAAATAACACCAATATGCCTATTACTGGAGCATAACAAAGTAGAAAGACCTCTGCACTTATGGTTAATATGACAAGAGCCTTATTTATGATAACTCTTAGAATTTTCTCTTAGCGTTTTCTTGCAGTATCATGCCGTCTCCAAAAGGCAGAGTTTTATGTTGATGAGAAGAGGTCTCGATATATGAATATGATGCTGAACAAATTATGTTTGCAAAACAAATGAACCTCTGAGATTTTGGTTTTTGTTGCCTTTTAGCTCTCCAGCAGTTCAATATGGTCTTGACATTATGAAGGATTGCACTTAATGTATGTTTGGTTAATATAACATAAGCAGGAAAAATGGGGAAGTTCTTTGTACAATTAAACTGATCTTAAACTTTACAAGTACAATGGTTCTAAAGTAACAGAAAATACCTTGCCATTGGTCAAACTGTAGAGTCACCCATTCATTCTCCTACAGCACCAGGCAGTGGAGTATACTAATTTTCTAAATGTTTATTCCAATGCCCCAATAACCTCAACACCTCAGTTTTCGAGTGTATTTGTCATTAGCCAGGTTTTTGCATTCTACAGGCAGTGTCCTAAGGCGTAGAAAAGCTGAGTGATTTCTTAAGTCTGCAAAAGAGCAGATATGATTCTTGGCCCTAGAAAGCTAATGGAATATCTTGATCATCCTTCATTTCTAGTAAGTCTGGCTTGTAATCTTGTGTGTTCAGTGACACTAATTTTGATAATTCAGTTCCTTCCAATTACACTAAGGAAAATACAAACCAGGTGCAGGCTAAGGTGTACCTGAAGGTTATCCACAAAAGGCTGCATTATACTGACTCTAAGGGCCAGAATCTGCCATCAGATTTGTTGACAAGTTGCCAAAGACCCGTCCCTAAAGCCCACACACTCAACTTGGTCATTTGGATTGACTGCTAAGTTGGAGGGACACCCAACAATCACAATGGAAAAATTTGGGTTCCCATTTCTTCTCTGACCTAGTTTTCATTCATGTTCTGATTTAAGTGATCAGATATTTCTTAACATCACACTTTTAAATGCATGTGTGTATTTATGTATAAATATAAACTTACATATATGGAATGCATTTAAAGTGCTCATTAAAAGCACTATCTCATAAGAATGAAACCTCTAAACAGTACTCTTACCTGCCTGTAAGAACAAGCAGTTGCAAGGCTAATTTCTATGTTCAAATTGGTACCACTACTAGAGTGCAAATGATCTTTGTTCTCTGAATTTGAACATGAATTATTTGATCTCTGTCCTATATTGTTGCTGTACTCTTTTTGTCTCAATAGACATAAGCTTCAGTGCATTGGTATTGCAAAGACCAGTGAAAGGGCTCCTTTTGTCACTGCAGCTCTTAAAGCTTTGCCATAAAAATTTATTTATCTGTTTTGTGAAAAGTAAAAAGTCCGCCTACCTCAGCTGTTTGAAGCTTATGACAGCAAGAAAGTCAGCAGCTAAAGCTTTCTTTTATGGTGGTGCTTCTGTTGCTTTGTCAAAGGTTATAAAGAATAAAAGGATTTTAGGGAAAGTACACACTAAAACCTGCTCACTTTTGCTAATAATATTATTTACTAGCAAAAAAAAAAAGTAGGCAAACCTACTTTCTCTTTTATTTCCAACTCTTGCCAAGTCCCACTCACCACACCAGTAGCAGCAGGAGAGAGAGAAAATTGTGAGATGTTCTAGCAAAATGGGAACGATAATATGTTTCCATACATTTCTAGGATATTATGGTGTACCCTAGAAAAAAAGTCCAGCTGTGCTTCTGTCAGCCACACAAGTATCAGTTTACAAGTGTTTGAGCTCATCACAGTAATTTCTATTACGAATCTTACTAATCTTGGCTTAGTTCAATCAGTACAAGTTGAAGCTATTCTCCTCTTCTCTGACAGGTTAGTGCTAGGGTTGCAATGCCAGTCATTTAAGCTTAAGTGGGGCTATTTGCAAGAGAAAACAAGCATGCTGTTCAGAAATTGAAGTGACTATTGGGATGGTGATGCTATAACTCTAAGAACCTGTTGGGTGCAACCTTCCCATCTGGAATAACCTCATTAACGTACCCAGCAGTTAAGATTGCAATGCAATTTGCTTCGAGTTTTGTGTGCCCTGTGTAAAATGTGGTACCAGCTCCTTGAAGGCATAGTGCAGCCGCCAGCTGACCTGTCTCCTGGTCCTTATTTGCCAGTGGGAGGGATTTGTCAGCAATACCTTCATAAACAGCTTGGAAAATCCAGATCTCTCATGATTTTATTTATGCTGACCCAGATACAGGACTACTGTAGAAATTTATGGACAAAGCACTTGAAGGGACATTGTCAGCAAACTACTATAATTTATGTGTATGGTAGGACATTCAATAACCAATGGGTCTCATCAAGTAATCTTCATGCAGATGTGTAAAATTAGTGGCCTAAATGGCCCTCATGAGCTCAATATAGTTTCCCTCAGTGAAAAAAAGCTGTAAGCAGAAGTACTTAGATTTACTTTTACTACCACAGTAAGCAGAAATCCAGATATTGTGTGTAATTAAATGGAGAGAGCTAGGTTAGTGAAAGGTGCAGATTATGCTAGCAAGTGTTCAGGATATCTAAGGTGGGTTCTGCGGTTCCATGTGACCTGGTAGGGCATGGCAAATGTGTCTGGCTTCATAGAGCAACTTTATGAAAATAGTAAAAAAACCCCAACTATTCATAATCAAAGTATACAAATTTATTTCTGGAAATAACAGCTTTTGAGACGAACTCAGAACGGCTTAAGGCATTTGCACTTTTCAATCCAGAACAGCCAAAGTCTGCTTAACATTTGTATGAGGTTGGTTTTTCCACATGTTTCAGTAACTCAGTTTAATACTTCATTGACTTGCTTCTCAAAAGATTTACGTCCAAGTCTTGGCGTTAAAAGAACTTTCCTGCACAATGAACCATGAGACAGGAAACTTGCCTTTTAAGTCACCCATTCATGTAAAAGGTGGCACGTGATTGCCACCCAGAGGCAGTTTGACCTTTGTGAATTAAATTGTGCTTCTCTAGATTAGAAAACTGTGTCATAAATAGTAATGTCAGCCAAAAGCTACATACACTGTAGAGCGAATGATGCATTTTTTTCTCCTTACTCAGTCACTTTTGTAGTGGGGTTAAGTCCTACTACTCACCAACCTGGATCTGAGCTGTATCTAAGAATGGATTTCCCAATTGCTGCCTTTCTAGTCTCAGCACTAGCCTTGAAAGTAATGATCTTAGCATTTCTGTGGTGATAAATGCAGGGAATGGTGAAAAGAGTCTTAATGAATCAATGGATGCAGGTACTCTTAACATCTGGTCCCTTTTGATAACAGACTTGTTTTTACAGAGTCCTGAGTGCCACTTGTTCTGTAAATTACGAACATTAAGACCAGTTTTTGGAGACCATGTTGGTTTAGTTTCTTCAAAACATCATCCAACCAGTATAATGAACATGCATTCTGAGAAAATACACGACAAAATTGCCATGGTGTATCAACATAAGCTACTGTCTTAAAAATTCTGTCTAACCAAGAGCTCCACAGGTATGGGGGGAAAGGCTTTTAGTTACTGAGACAAAAATGAGAACAGGAAAAGGATGACAGACAGATGCCTGACACTAAGTGGAGTTTTAAAAAGAGATTGGACTTACTCACAGAATCAGTAGAATCATTTAGATGGCTTTAAGATTCTATGGAGTTAGTTATTTAAATTAACATATGCAGAACCAGATTAATACACTTAACTGTAATGAATTTGGCCTACTGTACCTTGTCTTAAATGCTGCATATGCTAATGCTGTTCACTAAAACTGAAGGAGCAGCTTTGGCAAAATATGAATTCTTTGTGCACCTGCAATATAAATAGTTGGTTGTGAGTGACTGAAATTCTTACTCTGTTTCCCAACAGAAAATATTTATAAGAAAATCTGGTAGAATTTTCTGGTACTTGGAGCTCCCAGGTAATTCCCCTTATGAGTTGATGGATTTAGTTGTGTTGTAGACTTTCAGCGTACAGGTTGACAATTTCTGTCAGGGATATTCTTCAGCTTGAATTTCCAGCTCAATGTAAATGAAAATGATTCAAGCTTATTGCATAAATAAGATAAGGTGAAATATGTTGTTGTGCTATATAATTTCTTACAACCATTTAATTGAGAATCTCTAGTGTTTTAAAACAGACTACAAATTTGGCAAGAGGCTAATCTACTATAATGGCTATGCCTTCACTTGGCCTGACGACAAGGCTGAAAAACATCGTCTTCCATATATTCAACAGAGGCTTGTCAGAATTTGCTGAATTTTCTGAGGATGTGTTCTTTCATGCAGGGCTGCTGTGGTATTTTTGTATGTCCCTTTAAGGGCTAGTCCTGCCAGCCAGGACTGCTCTTGAGCCAAGCACTGGAACAGAGAAGCAGCTGAGTGGCAGTGATGGTAATCTAACCTTCTTGTGCAGCCGGATGGCAGGCAGTATGTGATGGATGAGACAGCCCATCTGGATACAGGAAGAACAGAAAACTGGTGCACTTAGACTGTGAATGGGGAAATGTCAGAGAGAAGCTGGGAGAGCTACAGATTTAAGAAAAAAGAAAACATTTTTTTCTGTCTTGCTCTTTAGTTTTGTTCAGCATGAAGAATACACTTCTCTCCCTGCTATAAATTGCCCCATTAACTAAAGACACATGTTTTTCATCTAAAAATACCTTCTCAGAGATGACTGAAGTGTATGTGACCGTAGTTGCCCCTGATGAAATTGGTCTTTTTCCACTTAAAACCCCCACAAAACCCTAAGTAAATTAAACTCCTTTGGGTTTATGAGTGTAAATCCATCTTTACTTTTATAATTGTCTAGCAAGCTTTTCATGGCAATTGTACCTTTTCCATTACAACTGCATCCTTTTACTCCGAACTGGCATTACACTGACAAAATCATACTACGATGAACTGACAATGGAAGCAGCTTTTTATTTTTAGTGTGGTACATGAGAAATGGAAGGTGAAAAAGTTGCAGTAAAATAGCCAGTAGTTTTGTGGTGTTTGCCTAAGTTAGTACAACAATGTTACAAGCCCGATGACATGTAAATAACAGTCTTCTTGAACATGACAATTACTGTACTCTCCTTCCTTTTAACAGATACAATGTTATGCCTGTAATTAGCAATTTCTTGAAATGGTAGTGAATGTTTGCAATAAAGAGATTGTCAGACTAGCTGGCTTTCTGTAGCTGTAATTGTGAGGATATGATGTGCATAATGCCCACATGCTTCGTATTACTCAAAGAGCTAGAATGCTTCTGTTTCCCCTAAGATCCTGTTTGTTTTATTCAGATAGAGCCTCAAGGAAACAGTGGATTTGAAAGAAAAGTGTAAACTGTTTCAGAGATCTGGGCATTTAAATTTGAGGTTTTAGTCTGACTGAACCTCCAGTTCAGGGAATTTGGAGAGAGAGGAGTTCACTGCTGACTTACTGCCCAAAATACTGTGCCAGACAGACTGTTCCCGTTCATGACTCTGAATTCCTTCAGCTGTTTTTTTCAGTCTCTCGTAGAGGAAAATGCATATGTTTGTAAGTTCACTGATGACTTGAGAAATTTCTATTACCATCCTATTCAGATGAGACAGTTACTCTGTTCTGTTTTGGTAGCTTTTCCTGGAGCATCCCATTTCATGCTATTCCTGCATGACTTGTACTCAACAGTACCTGCCATCCTGTAAATAAGTACTATCTTTTAAATCAGCATTAGTATTTTCATCCTCAGAGCCCCTAGAGAGAATGTGTCAGGAGGAGACTTTGAAGGACCTGATGAGCTGTGCTAGCTGGGTCTGCTCCTTCTCTTTTATTGTATTTTGCTGCTTTTCTACCTTTCTTGCCTTACTTGCTTAGCTGTCATTGTAATAGTTGATAAACTGTTCAATAGCTTACAAAAAAAAAAAAAAAGCCTCAATCTTCACTGCTGATGATGCACTACAGTTACATAACGGGTTAGAATACCACTAGAATATTACCGAGATTCAGTGAAAACTGAGATAATTAAATTTAAACATACATGTATTCTAGACTACTCAGTTTTTGTGGAGACATGAAAGCCAAGCACTCAGGTTGAATTGAGTGGGTGTCAAGGTTTAGCGTCAGCCCACCAGACCTACAAAAGACGCTCTCTGTTAACCCCACTTTCACCCCCCAAATACAGCAAGAGGGAGAGAATAAGGGAGAGAGACTTATGGTTGGTTCCCCTCCCAACTGGGAGAGGAAGGGAAGGAGAAAGAGACTTCTGGATTAGAAAACAAAACAAAAACCACTTTAATAAATATAATAATACTAATTAAAAGGAATATATACAAATATATACAAAGCCAGTATTGAAAACAATCACCATCACCACTGAGGCTGTGGAGCAGGCACTGGGAATGTCCCAGACTGGGCTCAGCAGCTGTTGGGAGCTGGGTTCAGGAACACACAAATCTGATCTAAGTCAGAGGCAAGAAGAAAGAAGGCTGAAAGTATGGGTCCCAAAGGCAAAAAGGGCCCCCCAAGGGACGAGATTCTCACAATCCCTCATCTTTACCCTGAATATGATGTATTTGGGATGGAATACCTCCTTGATCAGTTCAGGGTTGCCTGTCCTGGCCGCTCCTCCCCCCGCAGGTGCAGCCTTTTCGCTTTCTGCACCCCGCAATGTGGTACATCAGAGTTAGCAGTGACCTTGGTCTGCACACACCAATCCTTGGTAGTAACTCTAAACATCAAGTGTTATCACTGCTAGAAGCAGATGCTGTCTGCAAAACCCCACTGTTAGCTTCAGAAAGTGCAGTTAGTGAGCAGAGACTCAGCTGAAAAGTAAAATCACTGAACAAAATTGGTTTAGTTCTAACTCAAACCAGGATAGTGGTTTGCTTAAAAATTACAAACCTGATTTGGCCTAATGCTGTCAGCATTCCCCACTGTGTGACCCATCAAACCCTTGAACCTTCCTTTGATTTATTTGTGTATATTCAGGAATGATAGCATCCGAAATAAGTGCGTGATTGTGTGTACGATACTCTACAGAAAGATGTATTTATGTTGTGGCGCTAGATGGAAGAGATGAAAGAAATATGTTTCCCATAACAGAAGTGTTCTATAATTTTGGTATTTCTGCTGCTCTTTATAGAGATGCATGGTACCCAGTAAATAGGGGAAGAGATTGCCCAGAATAGCCAACAGAGGTTTTTTGGTTTTTAATATATGCCTTTGCCCTGTAACAGAGCAAAATGTCTCAGGGTAGGCAATCAAGCGAAACTTCTGCATTTCATAACACGCACCTTAGGATTTTGAAGGTGGTGATGTTTCCATCATACACGTGAGCTCAGCCCGCCTACTTTGATGGATGAAAAGGAGGCTTACTATGAGAAAAAACAGAGCCTAGAGTGGCAAATGATCCAGGAACTGACACATCTTTAAATTCTGCTATGCTTTCATTTGTGATACAATACTCAGTTCATATACAGCCATCAAAACACATTAAAGCCAGAAAAAAGAATATAAAGCACTAAGCACTATTTTTTTTCTCTTTCTCTGTTAGTCTATACTTATCTCTACAAAACTTAAAAGCTCTATAATTATGCAATTTGAGAAGAAAATAATTAACCACATATATAATTCCTACCACCAAAAAAAAGCAGTGGTTTTAAAATAACACCTTTACAGAACTGTTTTGTCAAAACGCAGGTTTCATTCATCTCACCTCTTTTACAACCTTAATTTGAAGTTGTCTGAAAACCTCTGCAGATGAAGGGCTTTTGGGCAAAGAAACATGCTTGATCAACACTAACACATGTGATCACACATGTGAAATATGGTTTCAAGCCTACCCTGAGACATTTTAAAGGTAACTCTAGTGTGTTGCTCTGTCTCAGCAAAGAAAGTGCCTTTTAAACTGTCTTCAGGAGAGCCATGAGCTTTTAAAATTTTCTCTATGACCATAATATTTTAAATAATATTGAGGATGTTTTCTATTAGAACTGTGCATTAGTATTGAACTCGTACTAAACACCAGCCAAAGCTATATGCCCTCCTCTGACAAAATTATTTTATAAGGGTGGATTCTGTTACCCATGTCAGAGAAGTTCATTGTCCTTGAGAAAATTATGAGGTAGAATAGATTATATGCTCTGAATTAATTTCTAAGTCGAATTCTGCCCAAGTATCACTTTTTTTTTCTCCACAGTGTGGAGATTCCTTTGTAAAAACACCAATATTCAGATTATGATGCCTCAGGGTTGAGACTATGATTTGACATGTAGCTACTCTACATTATAGCAATATTTCCAGAGAACAAACCTGTGGGAGAAGTAACACTGATCCTAGTGTAAAAATCTGATCCCTCATAAGCCTCCACATGTGAGTTTCTATAATCTTTGCATTCCTCTAAACCGGTTTTAATTCTAAAACTGCTTTTCTCACACAGTGTGAAATTTGTATTGCTGAAATCAAATGACTTGGCTCCTGATAAATAAATTGAATAGCTTAGGAGACAGTGTGCACCACTGATGCCACCTATGTTTCCAGACAGGCTTTTCAAGCTCTGAGTGCAATCTATTTTAATGGACCGATTTCAATTAAAAAGTATGCTATGTTCCTAGTTTTGGTATGGTTGGAGTGTATGTGAAACTTCAGTGTGGCTGTGAAGGTTTGATAAGCAAAATATTCACAATCTAACAAGTGCTGTGGATTGTTTTAGCTGGATTTCTTTGGGTTTTGGTTTAACTTTGGGAGAAAAATAGCCTCCGAAAGTAGTGGAGGGTGCAAGAGTTAACTTGGGATTAATGGAAAATGAGGTAGATAGCTGGGATTAGCTCACCGGTATGTACATTTGAAGTTTGAAAATTAAGGTTCTAGCTGACTAGCAAAGTTACATATAGCTAAGTAGTGTTCAACCACTACACTGAAAACTTTACATATTGAAACTTTCTTTACTGCTACTGAAGCAGTAGAGAAATTGCAATTGTAAGGTAGTGAAGTTGCAATTAATTTGTAGTTTAATAAAATAGTTTGAGATTCAAGAATTTCCAGTTACTACCGTGAAGAGATTCTCTTTGAACAGATAAGCTATTTCAATGCTTTATTGATGAGGAATTCCCTGTCAGAACTCTCAAAAGAACAGCACTTGGGGACTGTGGGAAGGCAAGTGTTGGTAGCAAAAGATATGTCTCAAGAGGTTTTCAGTGGCTTGGAATAACATTTTAGAATTGTCATATCAAAGATGCCTTGGCAATGGACAGGACTGCTCTTGTATTCAAGTTCTGTTTAGAGGGAAACCTTCTGGAAATGTATCTTCTAGGAAACTCCCATGCATGTTGATGGCATTATTGTAGATAGAGTACTAAGTACTTAGTACTTAGTACTATCATGGAATTCAGGTTTTACATTAAGGTACAGACAAGTGTACCTGGGAGGAGTGCCATTCCTGGCATCAATTAATGCTGAAGAGCTTTGAGCTTACACTGTAGCTTCTCTTATTTCTTTCTGTATCACAATTACATATTTAGATTGTATGAACAAAGTTATTGGGAAGCACTCACTATTTCCATACAGTCTTCTAATGGCAGAGGTTTTACACTGGGGGATGGTGATGGGCAGAGAGTTCAGCAACAGACAGTAATCTCAAAACTGACTACAAAGAAACATAAAGCTGAACATTGACGAGTCTTTCTAAATCAAGGGGAGCTGTCCTGTTTCTGCATCTTGAAATGCAGAAACAGTACTTTGCTTCTTGAAGAGTAATACTTTTGAGCTTTCAATCTTCGTTGTCAACTAAGAAGCTTTATGAGAAAATGTGTTACAGCCTATTTTGGATCCTAAGGTCAATGCTTCATGCAAACAAATACTGGTAATCATTTAAACTTTTTTCACTTCAACTTCTAATACAAATGTCTTTATTCCACTATGACTACTATTAGTGCTGCATTTATATTTATATTTCCATAGTGTTGCTCTTGCAGTTTTGCGGAACAGTCAGTGCATTGACTGAGAATTCAGCAATGGCATCTCTATGCTGCTGTATGGACATGGTTCTAGAAATCTGTAGTTGCTATATTCCATCATCTGCTGATTGTGTTAGGTAGCCTCATTAATCTTAAGCAAAGATGAAAGTTACTTCACTGAGACTGGATTAATGTTAACTTGGATCCTTTTATAGTTATCTGTAGTGTTGTGTATTCTCTGTCTCTGTCACATGCATGCACAGACTTGTAGACGTCCTCTTAGACCTTAGATACTCTTAGCTAGTCCTCTTAGCTGACAATAAACTGGATCTTCTCCATACAATGTTGTCAAGATGTGTCAAATCTGTTCTGGAATGACACTTTCTGGAAGAATGTTTCATGTGTAGTTTTAGTGATCTGCATTTGTTACAGTCCTGTCTCTTTTTCTTTATTTGTTGTACTTGTACACTGGCACTTCATTCTCACTTTTTCTCAAAATTGAACCTTGGAAAAAAGTTCTCCAACAATTTTTCAGCTTAAATGCACCACCACACCTGAAATTCCTCTCCCTGCCTTGTCGTTGATATTTCTTATGCCCATTTCTGTATCATCTTTGTTTCATTTTTCTATGTTTTTTTTCCTGCATTTACATGGCCTCATGCTCCACAAATGAAATAACCTTCCAGTCGATGAAAACCACTGTGTTCTTTAAGCACCATATAAAGCCTTTCCTAATCCATTAAACGTTTAGCCCACAATGGCAATATTCCACACTGCTTTTTCAGTCTTTCATGCTTTTATTTAAGATGTGCAGTGACACACCAGGTGCTGCTCTTTCAGTACCTACTGCTTATAGGAAAAGCGTTGTGAATGCTTACAATACTATAGCAAAGAACTTGGGTTCCTTTGCTGAAATAGTCAGAGATGTGGATCTTCTATCAGTTTTTAACATTGGTATTTTTCCAATGGGAATTGCATTTAGATAGTCTATACAGCTGTTTTTCCTCTATGTTATATGTGGACACAAAGACTCTCAAAATCTCTTAGATACATACTTCAGCACCACAAAATTCTCTAGGAGAGGTGAGGTCCTGGCAGGAAAGCAGCAGACAATTAATTCATGACCCTAAGTTGGTAGTGTGTCTGGGAAAACTAAAGACTAATTGAGCTAAGCCATCACTTGTCTGTTTATTTTCATAACCTAATTGTTCATTTCACAATGACTGTAGGCAATGTGATTAATATAAGCTATGAGAGCAATCAAGCTGAAAGAAGACGGTAATGGACTACATGAGGATATTCTTGTTCTCCATCCACTTATTTTGCTGGTAGTTTTAAAAAGTTCTTCAACTGTGTAATTTAATGAAGTTGCTTTGGTAGCCAGCAGGTATATTAAGGTCAATATATTGACACGCATATTGCCATTGCTGGTAGTGTTTAAAGCAATAAAATACCAAAAGATATTTTGCTTTTTGTTTGTTTGTTCTTTGGTTCTTTCCTCTCTATTATCCTGTGTCATCTTCAGACCTAAACAAATGAAAATATAAATAAATAATAGATGCTCACTTGCAGGTCAAGTCTCCTTCTTCAGACAGGGAGACTGCTTCCCAAAAGACTCTTTCTCTCTTATTTAATATTTCAGGTCTGTCATATATCAACCACACCATTCAAGATCCATAACTGCTCCATTTTCCCCTTTTCAAAAGGTATAAAAGCCCTTTGTCATTGGCCTTATTTCCTGTGTCTCTTTAAAGCATTATGACGCTTTTCTGTATATGAACAAGGTGAGGCTGATTGAATGAGAAATTCTTTCATGTACTTGCCTGCATTAGACTTTTAAATTGCAGGGCAGAATTAAACTAGATATGCAGTGATGCTCTTATAAGATATTTAAAGTCCAGTTCTGCTGGCAACTGGCCTAGATAGTCACAGTATTAGATTGCTTCAGCAAACTGGAAAAGCATGACCTTGACATCTTTGCTTCTGTTGGTTTGAAATAAAGGTTGTACTAGTCACTTACAAGTGGAAAAAATACATTACAAAGCTACAAGGGATTAACACAGTGAATTTTGGAGACTAGATGTGCTTTTTTTTGGAGCAGCTAGACTTAAAAATTTCCAGAGGAAAAGTTACTGGTTTTGGTTGAGTTTCCTATTTGTGAGCATTGTATGCGGAGCTGTTCTGCTTACAATCAGCTGAAAGATGCTTCATGCTTATTTTTTATTTTTTTTCTGTCTAAAAATGAGACAAAGGCTGCATAAATATATTTAGTGTGTGCTGCATAAAATACAATAAACACATAGCAATAAAGCTAGGTTCACTTACATTAAGATAAATAGCCCTTGTGCAAAAAGGAGCTGTATCATCATTAACTTCCTTCATTTACACATATATAGCAACTGTGGGTCTTAGTCTGTTAAATCAGCACAAGCCAATACATAGACACATCTTGGCAACAATGAATAAATCTGCATCTCTAAAGCCCTACCTTTTAAAGTCTTTTTACATACAGCTGAAATAATGAGCTCCTCCTGGTGCAATGGATAAATGTGACCCCACACTTGGTCCTCACACTCTAATAATAGCCTGAACTAGAATCCAAAATGATGTATGTGTTGTTTGTACTGCATTGTAGTTATTTTTCCAGGTTTACAGTTTCTGTGACACATTGATATATACACCCAAATGCATTGACCGAGGGTAGGTTTTAATAATTTTGTGTTCTAGGTGATAACTTTGCCCCAATGGGGCCTGAAATGCTTATTAAATGCATACACCATCAGGAAAGGAATGTCAAAGAAGATGCTATGAATTTTAGAGCAGCCAACAAATTAATTTCTACCATTTTCTTCTCACAAAACAGTTCGTATGAAAAAGATCCAAATCCTTCACTGTTCACTTATGAAACTGCAGCAAAGTCCAATATTGCAAAATATCCCTTCATGAGGCAGAAGCAGATCATGTTGGTACAGATTACTCAAAAGGTGTCAGCATTGGTACCTCTCGTGTACTTCTTCCAGCAGGATTGGAAACAGAGAGCCTTGTCTAGGTAAGGTCCACTGAAGAATATGAAATCACAATGATCTGAACACCATCACTTCAGGATCCAGAGAAGAAAGGCAATCCATCTTATTCTGTAAAGAAAAAGGTGATTCTTGAGAGCTTTTCCTGCTCTCCTTTTAATGATGTCAAATAAAATAGTATATTTTATTGGTACGATACCACTCATGCGAAGACTTCTCTGAATAGACTGTCAAAACCCTTGGCTAGAACAGCTTACATGATGCACAGACAGGACGGTTTTTTGAAGCTGATCCTGCATAATTCCCCATCCTGACTTCTTGCAAGTTTGCCCAACAGAAAGGCAGTACCAGACTGCCCAGATTTTGCTAGTGTCCAGGCAGCATCGCTAGTACTTCAGGTTACCACAGAAGAGCCAATCAACAGCCACCTTCACGTTGTTTTGCTGTAGTACCCTGGCCCTACTTCTGTTTCTTCTTTCTTTCATTTTCACTAAAGATGAACTAAAGTTGAATGATTTCAGTGAAGTTAACATAGGAATGTCACAGCCAAAGAAATCATGAATATAGGAAGAAACAGAATTGTTTAGAGACACACAAAAAAATACATTTATTACCAAAAGCAAGAAAAATACTGGCTGCTCATCAACATAGGAAATGTGATTGGAGTTTGAATGTAAAGCAGCATTGCTCCTGCCCAAAGAGCAAAAAACAAAAGCGGAAAAGTAGACTTTTCTAATTGCTTGACTATTTTTTATCTAAAAAATTGCTTACTTTTAGGCAGTTAGTGGTCTAATATCAAGAGCAGTTGGCAAGAATTAATGCGGACGAGCTGGAAAAGAGGGAACCAAACAAATGTATATTTTTCTGCCTTACCTTGCTTTGGAGGCTTCCTTTTTGGAATCTCTATTGTAACTTAAAATGCAGCCTACTTCCTTCCCTACATCTGCAGTTGGACAGTGGACTAAATATTTCATGGCTGAATGAAAGAAGTCATTAGGTCTAGGCTGTGTTTCTGTTACTCTATATGTGCTACCTAGTTCACTGTAGTTAGTGGCTCTGGTACTCCAGTTATCACTAAGGAACTACAAACACACATGCTCAACTTTGCTATTAACTGGACAGGTCTACATGTGCATTGTATCAGAAAAGTGAGTGAAATATGCTCCTATGGCAACACTCAAAGAGCTCATCCCTATTAAACTGACTTCTCTGTAAACTGTGTCTTTTGTTTTAGGCATAATACAGACTTTCCTTTTAGTTGTGTAAAGATTGATGTTGACAGAGACCAAAGCCTAATCATGAAAGCCTTAAGGCACATACTTTATCTTCAATTCTACTGCCTCTGTATCTTTGCAGTGACCATCATTGGGTCACCGTTGGTCATTTCTGTAAGTGAGGATTGGTGTTTTGTTTATTTGGTCATTTATTTTTTGTTGTTTCTTTTTATGAAGAGCTGTTTTGTAGCACTTACCCATTTACTTCTGCTGCCTCATCACTTTATGTGAGACAATTTGTGTGACTCCTGAATTTTTATGTTCTGCTAGAAAAAATCTTCCCTTCACAGTCAGTAATTGAGTACTTCTCTGGCACTGATCTGTCTGCCTGTCCTATTCTGTCCTTGATGTTTGCAGAATGGGCCCTGTACTCACCTTGTCTTTCTGTCGAACAGCGTGTGAATCAGCATTTTACTGAGCAGCATACTCAGCATACTGTCTGACCAGTAGTAATAAAAACATGTGTAGTAAGGCCCTCTACAATAAAGGTATTTGAATTCCTCTTTGTACAGGCAACATAATCACTTCTTGGTGGGGCAGTGAGAAATATGGACAGACATATGTTTACACTTATTATGTCCCAATTTTTTAGGCTCTTAGTTTCAGAATTTTCTTGATGTTTCTTTTGTTAATCAACATGTGGTAGATTAATCTTTCTTTTTCAGTCTGTCCCTTTTTGATTTTACCACAAAATAGTGCCATATTAATTATTTTGCAAGGTACAAGGTCAAAGATAGATGGGTAAACATAAGAGACTAAATGATTTGGATTAACCATCCCTAAACATAGCTGAAACCTGCATGCCAGCATTTCAGAGCAACTGCCAATAAGGAACTGTTTTGTATTCAGTACAGTGTTACATGAGTATCTAGTCTATTGTGAAAGATTCTTTACTAAGAAAAAAATAACAGCTGGCCAAGAAAACCAACAGGAAAACGCCTAAGTAAGTCCAAGTCTGTCTTTATGTATTTATTAAATTAATACGTTCCAAAATTGCTAGGATTGTTCTGGAAGAGATTGCAGCGAAAATGCAAAACATAAAGAGGAAAATTTATAGAAGGGAGATTATAGGTCGTGTGTACATAGTCTGTACACTCTGTTAAGTCCTGGTTCTTGAGTCACAAGGTAGGACCTGCCTTTTTTCCATGCTGTCTGCAGTGTGTGGGTGTCTGGTGCTAAACATCTTTTGTTCTGCCCTGGGTATCTTCAGCAAGGATTTGTGCCTGAGTGCAGGAACTGGCTTACATGTGCGCTGTGTGGAGATCAGAGAATTAGGACTGACACAATAATGGAGAATGAGCTTATTTCTTTATAACAATGTGCTAAATCCCAGACATCTGTTTACCATAATCACAGTTCTAGGGTGTCTGAATAACTTTCAGTCTGAAGAGATGTGATGTGGAGAAATAGTGAATAGAGGCAAGTACACAAGTAAAGGGAAACCAAAGGAAAGTTTAAGTGAAGAGACAGGACTCAGAGGCAGAATGACCCAGAATCTCTAGAACAGGGATCGGGAGAGGATGGCATACAGGAAGTTCATTGCCAATATTGAAGATGCTTCAGTATAAGAAGCTTAAACCAAAGTATTACCAAAATGGTCTGCTCCAATACAAATATAAAAACTGTGGAGGTAGGCATCTTCAGCCTTTCTCTGTTATGAGGGCAAAAATGAGCCCCACTAAACCTCAGAAAACCCAAAGAAAGGAGGAGAGGGCTTGGGTACATAAATGATTTAAAAAATGGAAATAGATCTACTCTAAGCTGTATAAAATAGAAATAGGTTAGGAACTGTCTGTGAGATTGTTCTGAATATTTCTGAAAAAAAAGTCAGTAACAAAAACAATTCCCTATTTTTACTTTCTTGTTTACAACTACTTGGTGCAGTTATAGCTTTTTAAGTCAATCTATTTATGGATTAATGTGTATTTTCTCTCTTCTAATGAATACTTTTATTTGGGAAGGACCTTCAAGGGTATCATTCTCTGGTGGGGGAAGGTCTAACAAAAATGATAATTACAAGCTGCTAGATCACAGTCCAAGTCTGTTAGCAACAGTTCTTTTTGTTCCGGATGTTTCCATAAATAACTGGGTTTGTAATTCTGAACTGATAAATGTTTAGACATTTTGTGAAAGGAACTGCCTTGATATTTGTGGAGAGAAACACTACATTGTCCTAGAGAAAAATGGAACAAATGGTGGTTGTCCTTACTTGCCTTAACAGTGTGATTTTGCTTGCCTGAGTAGCAGTTTCTCTGCTGGTTAATGGAGGGAGAACTATTTGTTTAATCAGGGAATGCAGTTAACATCAGCCATCTAGAAAGAGAGCATCTTATTTCAATAGTCAGTACCTCTTTGAAACTCTCTTAAGAAGCTCTTGAATTTTATTTGGGGTTGATGCTAATATTTATTGCTCCTGATGTTTTTTATGCTTATAGGAAACAATTCTGATACTACTGTTTAAAGTAATTTTTAAGATAAAGAAAAATCCAGGGTGTGATAGGTTGTTATCTGATTCTCCTACGAAAAGAAAATCTGCTTCTTTCACCTCTTTCCTCCACTTTTACACTACCTCTGGCTAAAAGTTTGTCTAGTCAACAAGAATCATTGATGTGTTATTGTCCACCATCTCCATATGAAATTATCTCAGATTTATAAAGAATTTACGTAACATGGATTTTCTCACCTGGAAGTCTCTGGGAGTAACACCAGTGTTGATTTTGGAAGTTTAAACTTTGTCACTGAAGGACAAATCCAAGGCCCTTTGGTGTCACAGAAAAGATCCCCAGTGGTTATGACAGACTTTGAAACAGGCCTTTAATTGCATCCCAACAAAATTAGGTCCTTGAGTGCAGGATAAAATGAACTACATTAAGACTGAAGACTTGGTTGTCTGTGAATGTTTATAGATTATGGTATAACTGATGCCTGGGTCAAGAGTGTCTGAAGGAACAGTTTGATGTGTTTTTCCTACATATCACAGCTGTTGTGCGACACCTGTGGCCACCACAAAAGCTCTTTTATTGGTCTAAACCACAGCTACAAATGTACCTTTCCTCCCTGCCCACAGATAGCTAGCAGAGTCTGCTCATAAATTAATGCACCTCTTTTTTGTTCATTGCCAATACCTAAAATTAGATCAGACATAATTTGGTCAAAGAGCATGCATCTCTCAGAAGAGCATTTTTTTTCTTTTGTAACTTCTACTTCCTTAGGCTGATATATAGGTGCCCTAATGCCTTCTGTAGCTGCTCAGTCTTTCTATTCTCACTGGCAGTTAATTCTTATCCCCTTTAAAATGTGGATCACTTGCCCAAATGCTTGTGAATAGGCAGGAAACTCTGAAACAGTAGACAAAGGCTCAGAGGTCTTGGTGTAACCATCTGATCTGCCAGCCTTTTATTTAGTTCGGCATGAATATGGAGATGCTGTGATGGACACATGTAAATAAAGTTTTCTTTCTGAGCCTGATACATATTACAGCTCCCTGTCTCTGAGAACTGTGGCTTTCTGAAAATGGTACCATGAGCCCAAACTGAACACCCTTGGGTTCATTGCCTTTTAAGGCAAGAAACAATGCAGCCTTAACGTGGCTCTTTTCCTCCCTGCTTAAGCAATGAGGTAGGCCAGCTATGTGTCTTCTGTCATTCTGGCAAACGTTTGCTTTCCTGTAGCATGTCATTAAATGTCCTGAAAGGAAACCTTAGAATTATGGCTGGGTGAATTATTGCTGCAAGTTTGTGATTTCCAAGGCTCTCTTTAGATTTCAGCTGAGGAAATGAAATGATGAAAAACAGCAACAAAAAATCGTTGTCAGAAACCCACATACCTGCCATGATATTTTGTTACATTTTATTTATTAAAATGCACCAGATACAGATGAATTTTTTGCCTCAGTATTTATTGCTTCATCTGTCATGAAGTGGGAATTGTGCATGGTTTGATAAATGGATAAGGAAGGCACATAGTTTGATTTCTCTGTTGATTGTTAAGTACTGTGGTTTTTGTTGAAATGCTGCATTGTAAACTTCACTAGTATCTTCCACAGAATCAAAATGTCCTACATGATCTGGAGGACCAGCACTTTTTTGAGGACTAATTGTCCTTGTTCTTCAAAAATGGAAGAACACCCACCAACACAAAATTGTAATAATAAAGTTCTGGTCCTTTGTCAATCTGAGAAATGCTGCGCTTGGGAAAATCTGTCTCCAATTTACTCATTTAAATGTAGAGAACTGTTCAGGAAAGAGAGTTTATTTGGCTGTTACCCTGGCCTAAACACAGGGGCAGGCTCTTTGTTTTAGATAATGCAGTGATATTATTGTGATGTATTGCAAATATACCAAAGCTGCAGAGCTTAGTGTAGCTCATGCAATGCAATAGCTGGAGACCGTGTCAAATAAATTCCTAGCAGTGAATTTCTTCTGCCTTGCATGATGCTATTGATCCTGTGAAATCTCCACATGGCACAAGAGAACCACAGTGCTGTTACAAGAGTCTTTTGTACTTGGAATGAGTTGAGGCAATAATTTTGTTCTTCAATGACCATAATAATTTGATATTAGTTTTAAGCTTTCCATTACTCTTGGAAGTCTTGGGCTAAGAATAAGCCAGGGTGCATTTTAGTAAAATTCCTACTTAGCTCTGTTGTTTGAGATTCATCCAATATGTTACTAAGCAGAGATAGCAGAAACATGTTACACTAGGTTTTTGGAAAAGAAGAAAAGAAGTTCTTATCTAATTTATCCAAGATAGTATCCAACATGCGGTTGGCTTCTTCAGATGACAATTCAGAGGTCAACTGATTTGAATTAGAGATATAAGGAAATCAGGATGCCCATAGCACTTTTCAGTTAGGAAATGCATGGTTACTTGCACGAAAACTATTTTCCCATCACCTTGTTGTGAGCTCTAAGACATTACAACCCTCAGGATAGAAAGGAACCTGAAATACCAGTTGTGCATTCAGCAGTTGGTGTAGAAACCACAGTTTATAGTGCCTGATACTAGAAAGGTACGTGTGTATGAAGATGTGGAAATGAAAGCAGATTAACTGACAGGAAATGATAGCAAAAACAATAGGAAGAAATGGCACGAAGGTTTTGTTCTAATTCCAGCATGCTTTTGGGAAAACATCTGTGGAAAAGCAAGTGAACCCAGATGCAGCTGTGCTATGGATGCAAGATCTGGAAGCCAGCCATTAGTTCTGTGAAAAGTGATTATGCTCTAGTGTCATGTCCTTTGTTAGACCAGTTCCCAGCAGGTAGTCAGAATCACGTTAGCTGATTTTAGTGCTTACAACAAGTTTCCCTTACTGCTTACATCTATTAAGCAGAGATTGTCAGTGCATGAGGAGACTAAGCTGTTCTGGGGGTTCCTGCTTTATTCCTTGTTAGGGGCCAAGGAGCTGCAGCTGAGCTTGAGTCAGCCTGGGGCTTCCTCTCCTGCAGAGCCTTAGGCTTCACTCCTCTCCCATGCTGTTGAGCTGGGACCTGGGATGGGAGGAAATAGCTGCTTTGAGGAAGTTTATTCTACACTCAGCAATTCTTCTCCTGTGTCCCAAACACTCTGCTTTATCTCAGCAGTGGAGGTAAATGCTGGTTATTCTGGCTCTGCCTGTGGCCTCGCACTTTAAGCAACTGTAGGTTTTGTTCAGGCTTATGTGTTGCCTTGGGTTAAGTAATTATGAAGGGAGTGGGATTGCATAGAAGTCCATGTAGGTACAGGATGTAAAACATATTGAAAAAGATAAAAAATGTTTAAAAATATGTATTTTGACTGAAAGTGGAAGGAACACCAACACTAGTGAGGAAAACAATG
The DNA here is from genome assembly GCA_033124195.1 of Coracias cyanogaster. Taxonomy (NCBI): domain Eukaryota; kingdom Metazoa; phylum Chordata; class Aves; order Coraciiformes; family Coraciidae; genus Coracias; species Coracias cyanogaster. The sequence continues at coordinate 25,080 of JAVSBS010011300.1, forward strand.
TGTGAAAGACTTAGGAAAGAAGCTGAAGGTCAGACCTTTGGCTAGTATAAATTATGTTGCTGCACTGAAGTCTAGTTCACCCCAGCTGAGAGAGAAGCTTGCAAAGAAGGTCTGAGGAAATGAAAGAAGGTAATGTGCTATGTATGCTATGCTACATGCCATATTATTCTTAGAGGAATGGAAAGAATGGTGTAAAGTCAAACTGCAGTCCACCTTTTTTTCTCTCTATTGAGTTCTGAGAGTTTGTTTTAGAAACTGCTGACCCCTTTTACATGTTTTCTGTAGTAATCCTAGTGGTAAAGGTAAGGTGCAAAGGATAAAGTATATGTGGATGTGTATATTCAGCATTAGACTCCCAATGTATTAAAGCAGAGGCTTTGAAAAACAGTTTATACAACATGTACTATATAATGAGCAACCTCTTATAGAAGTTATTTCAACTGTGTCTGAGATTGCATGTTACAACAACTTCTTTAAGACTAGTTGGTGCCAATGGTACTGAGAATTATCCTCTATCAAGTCATTAAGACTCCTAGTCAATACTGTATTTTCAATTTTTAAATGATCATAGGCAACTTTCAGCATGCTGTCCTAGTTAAGCATTTGAAAAATATAATTTCTATTTAAAAATTGGAATAGAGCCACTCTGAACTAAATCCATCATTCAAATCTAGAGATGTTTGAGTTTGGCAATTTTGTCCAAAGTCTTGCTGTTAAGTTTGCTAATACTGCGACATACTCTTAAATACTTTCTAGGCTGGATAGCAGATGTTTAGGAAAAGCACTAAGGAAAAACATTGTAATTGTTTGAAACTGAAGTACTATAGGGGTCCACTTACTCTTGTGACACCTGCCAGGAACTAATACAGAGGACAATATGTTTTCCTTTTTAATTAGAATCTCACATCTTAAAATGCTTCTCCTCAGTGAAAACTGAAATACAAGCTGTATGCACAAATCGTATGTGAAAGATCTTGTTTACTATCCAGAATATTCTAAAATGTGTGAAGTTGCTGTTTCTAACTGTTCTACTCTAAAGATATGGACTGAAATTGTTGCATCTTTGAACTGCAGCAGCTATTTAAACATTTATATAACAGTAT